>QXVX01005876.1:0-129813 GCA_013436065.1 Halocynthia aurantium
CACCTATAGATAAAGCATCATTTAATCGTCGTATTACATTTGTTTTTACGCGACCTTCCGAGTATCAGACGAATATATCGAAGTTCCTCTTTATAATCAGCAGTGTATTTGTAGTATTTGTTCACACGACAGAATAAGAAACAAACTAACAATAATCTCTCACCACACCAACAACCGCAACCAGAGAAATAGCTGAACCTTAGTTCTGTATTTTTTGTTTATTTTCGTACCCTCCGGAAGATTTCGCTATAACGGACAACTGCTCCCCCCTATTAGTCCGTTATATCGAGGATCTACTGTACTTCAAATACGCCAGAAACATTAATTCTATCGTTAAAGACTATATACTAGCAAGAGATAGATGGATGTTACCAAAAACCGCTGTAGTCATATACTGCGTTGATTTAATCGTGAAGAATTTGGGAACCGTGTCATTTCGTAATAAAACGTAACAGAAAGCAGACTTCCAAGAAGATATAACTTTCATACCATTGAGAGCACATCACAAGTAGATAGATCTACGCTATGTTGTATGTAGATATTATCACAGCATTTATAGCCCAACTGTTTTCAAATGGTTGAAATGTATACTACTGTATTTTATGGCAATGTTGATAAAAAATTTGCATGCAGGAAGGAAGTAGCTTATTTTTTCTTACTATTTTTATACAAACCATAAACAAATATACTAAAACATGGATACTTGAATTCGTCAATAATTATAGGTTTGATATTATTTACAACTTCTCCATCTTATGCCTCGTTTCCTTTCCTTACAATTTTTGATGTAAATAGTTTTAGTGGAACCTGTGAGGTTAAGAACATCACGACCCAGTACGGTATTTTGCTATTTAGCGATCGGCTAATGTACCTTTAACGCGTGGGAGTTCACATTTTTGTTTTGGATTATAAGCTGACGGAGCTCAAACGAAAGTGAAGAAATAGACACTGGTTTGCCAACGAAGAGTCATTCAGGGTTGATGATCTTGAATCGTTTACCGGCGAATAAGTAAAAACATCCACTAGTTAGGTTCTAGTTTCTTTACCCAAGTAAGTAATAGTGTGCGGCAAAACTATTTTGCGTCAACTAAAAATAGTAACCTGCAATATATTTAAGGCTATGCGATGCGCCGATTTATTCTTGATTTCCTCCTGTAGTTGCCTAAAGTTGGTTTGTATTTATAATTAGATTCGAGTGGTTTTGCTTTTGACAAGAGATATTTATCATGCCCGTTATCAGACTTCAGCTTCTAATTGGATCTTGTGATTTATCTGTAGAATATATAGCACAGCGATGTAAACACTTAAATGACGATGTTAATACAAGATGCATGTTGTTGTTATGTTAACTAAGTATCACTTCGATCGCCCTTTGACATTTTTCACAATTTCTTGCCAATTATGTTATTTATAACGGCTGTCTCTCTTTAGAATTGAAAACTAGGTATAAATAAGCACCAGCGCGACGTACTTAGCTTATTGTGATTTCCAATAGCACAGAAGTTGCATGTTGAGAAATATATTGTACAAGTGAAGGAACAATGGAAGGAACCTCAATTCAACACATTGTGATTTTACTAGTCATTGCTCTTGGCGTCGAAGCTGCGTTGAATACTGGAATACCAGGTAAGCATTTTTGTCAACTATTACAACGGAATACGTGGGCAGAAATCTCGGAACTTTTACAGTATTTTGGACTGACAAACTATGTGCATTACCCTGAAAGTGCAATCGACCACCAAAATATCCTTGGAAGACTTATTACTGACTTATTAAAAGTATTCATCGATTTCCCATAGATCGATTCTCCCATAGATCCTCAAGGGTGCAGTTTAGGGACAGCTCATAATAGAGCTAAAAACTTAAAATGTCTTTCCGTATTCAGGTTGCAGAACAACCAAATTAGATCTGGCATTCGTTGTTGATGGCACTACCGCGTCATTTCAAGATGAATATATTCACGTTCGATCATGGATTAAAAATATTACTTCCAACTTTGATGTCAGTCCTTACACTACAAGAATAGCAGTGGTTCAAAACGGGTAAATTGAATTATTTTGGAAGTATTTATACTATTCTGTGGGTATAAAGTAATTGGGCAAACACTGTATCAATATAGCATTATACTAGGATTTTAAAATCACAAATGAGAAAGAGATCTTTGCATAGAGAACTTGTTGTGAGAACTAAGAAAACGTTTTAAAGTTTTCTAGATTATCATCAGTGTCATGTATATTTTTAGCATTACCGCGAATATTTGCTAGGCATCCATTATGTCTGAGGACAGAAGCTAAAAGTCATGGAAGATTACCTGTTAATGTCGGGCGCATAGATGGAATCGTAAAAAGCAACTTCCGCCCTTGGCTATTACACATAAACCAGTATCATTCATATACATGACAGCAACTTGATATGGGGATAAACATTACACGTATGGTTATGATATACGGAACATACTATTACTCAATTCGCAGCAATGCAGTAAAATAATTAAAAGTCAACAACAACTATGTTAGCTATAGTGGTCAGCTCCTCTAGTTATGTACTGTTCAATTTAAAATATAGTAGCCAGTACTATTTTTTTTCATAAGTTACGTGAAACCTATTTCCTGACCAAATTCCCCGACCTATGAAAACTTCTTAAGAAGTAAGGTGACTGGTTGCGTCCCTTTGACGTGGTTATGTTACTACATATATCGTAAATTATTTATATATGGGGTTTAAAATCTAGAACCTGAAAACCACTACGAAAATTATTTGTTTGCTATTTTTCGAATAATCACTTGGATGAAACTTTAATAATATAATCCTGTCAGTAGCATCGGCAACAGTATACATTGTGTGTATCAAGTAACGCCCAGAAATGTTTGTGTACGTATTTTTCTACATAACACATACAGATAAGCAATGCCTCAATCAACAGTACGCTATGTTGAAACGTTTAAAGTAGTCTGGTACCTAATACTTCTTTTATTCCAATCGTTAATCTGTCATCTACAAATTATGTATCGTCTATATTGCCGGTTCAAGTACACATTCATAGCGTTGAGCTGAAAAGGAATTTACCAAGTCGTACAGTTGAAACGTATTGAATTAGTGCTGCATGAGTAACGCGCTAATGACCTTTGCTCTTAACTCAATTAAGTAACATAAATAGACTCACCAAAGTAAAAACTGGGGCCATAAAGGTCAAGTAACAAAAGTCTGATCGTGGGGAGAAAGACAAATAAATTGTGTTAAAGTTGGGATACGCTGTGATTCAACTCGAAAAGGATTTCACTCGAGTATTTAAAGGTGTAAAGATTTTTGGAACCCTGGGAATTACTGTGCGGTAGAAAGTGCATTCCAAAACCACGTCTTTTAATATTCATTCTGTATTTCTTGATTCCACTTTAGTCGAGTCATGACGTATCAGACTCTTTATAGCAATTGTTATTATATATTCACACATTTCAATACTATGTTTACTATTTTCAATACATCGTCCGAAACGGCTTTACATTAGCTTATCAATTAGTCCGTATCATCACGTTAAGCAATATAAATTACCATGGATGGTCGACCAAATGCTTTCAGCGGGTTTTACATGCATATCCATGTGGGTGTATAATGAAATTTCGCGGTACGATGTATACATTCCTGAAACGCCGTCTCATTAAACAGGAAATCGAGGTTTTGTAGCAATGTCGTGCAGCGCATCCTTTGGTGCAGCAATAGCACCCAAGCTACGCTCATGACCTTGACCGATATATTCAATTAGTTCATAAATATTCTATCTGAGGCAATGCGCCACTGTAATCTCTGTACTTGGAGAGAGCCTATAGAAACCTCCCAAGGGGCTAGTCGTCGAGTTTTCATCAACTCTGTGTTGACATATATCTCGGTTACATAATGAAAGATTTGATGAGAGAACCTAGTGACACACCACCAGGACTCAATCGTACTACTGCGCATGTATTTTCATACAATCAATTAAAAGCAGAGGGTCTTCATTTCTTTTCTGATCTAAAGCGTTATGCTTTTTTTTTCACAGTTCGAAATAGTACTGTACAGACACTCAGACCCTCATGATATAGAAGATATTATTAATATTCCTCTTTTTTAGTGAAGACCCGTACACCGAATTTGGTTTTGATGTATTCAATTCCAATGAAGGCGTGGTGGCGGCTGTTAACAATATACAGTTCGGTAAAGGTGAGTATACTCCAATTGTAGTTACTTATTATTATTACTTATCTCATATCTCATAGTGTATTTATCATAATTTCACACCTTTGAGTTATATTACAATCAGTCATCTGCTTCAATCGGCTTAAGGCAATAATATCGTAAGTGTTTCCCTTCCTTAGCTAACATAGCAGAAAATTTACATTTGTCAGATATAACCAACCTTCCAGTACATGCGATTAAAAATATCGTGCTCACATAATTATTTACTACAATTTTGTGTTATCGTTTTCAACCACACCCCCAATGTAGTGTAATGTAATCTTACCGAACGGAGAATGACGTCATTTAGCGTATGACGTAACAGCACGGACTGGAAGTCCAGTAGCAAAGGAAACATAAAAATTCAAAAGCTCAAGGAAGGTGTGTCATATTATGTTATTATCCGATTATTTCAAACATGTCAACACGTAAACAAATAGTTGATCGTTTACTAAGATTCGTCTACTAAGATCGTCTATAAGATTAAGCTGTGTAAATTAGCAAACCGCTGACTTGAGATATTGTAATGAATGCAAATCGCAAATGTGCTCTGATATTATTTTTTCCATTGGTTAATGACTTATTCTTCTGGAATTTAGTCTGAATATTTCTGAAAACCACCAGCACGCATACTTTATACATAATATTTCTGTAATCTGTATTTCACAGAAAATAGCTCCGATAATCTCGTTCATTAAAAGATAATCCGATAGGGTATTGGCGTAAGACTACAGGCAAGATCTTGGGAATTGTTTGGCTGTTAATGTATTCAGTCAGTATTCATCCGTGAAATTATATCCAGTTGATCGACTGATCGACTTCTACTTTCATAATGGCAAAACTTGAACTTTTAACCTCAAGTAATCACTCGTATAATCCATAGATTATTATTCATTCAATTATTACATAATTCAATTCCGTAACCGGTTACGGATATCAGGAAAGTTCCGAACAATATCTGGTAAAAACTTATAGATGGTATACACTATAATGTAATCATTTTTCTAATAACAGGCTATAGTACTGCAAGTGAAACTCTTCGATACATCAAGGACAACGTTCTTAATACGACTCGAGAAGAAGCTTCTAAAGTAGTTTTGTTTCTCAGCGACGGAACTGTTCGCAGGAGAAATGATGTAAGCATATCTTTATAATTTCGTATAATCGATGCCTGCCCGTCCGATCCCAGGTTTCCTCAGTTCCTTCCCCTTTTCATTAGTTATCTAGTAACATATATGCATCTTGAACGCGATGATGTAAAACTGTGGTAGACCATGCACACCATTGCAATGTCCTCTAATTAGGACAGTCAGCCTAATTCGAGGCCGGCAAAGTTGTATATTGGTATTTCATTTGATACACTTGATATTTTCCTGAACAGGCCGCACACGCTGCCAAAGTTTTACACGACATGGGTATAACGATGTTCGCGATCGGGGCAGGAGAAAATATGAGACGAATGAGGAACGTTGCTTATCTTAAATCGATTGCAAGCGATCCGACGAAAAAACATTTATTTCTGGCAAGTATTGACAGTCTGAATCTACATATCTCTTATATATATTCTTCATGTGTTTTATACAACATTTCGATCCTCAGGCAATCCCTCAGCATCTTCAGCTGTTGCTTTAAAATTTCTCGATACAAAAATTAATAGTGTTGTTGTTCCTATAATCCTAACATTTCCGCTCCTCGAGTTTTAAAATTACTTCGAGACAAGGACTCGTAATCTCTTCACAAAAGGCATAGACTTAAATAAATACAATGCTGATATTTGAAATATGTAAAAACATCATTATAGTCGAGTATTCCCATATCCATCAGCAAAGGCCAATCCCTAATGTTCTATTTAACACATCCAGGTGCGGGACTTGACCGGTATTGGAGAGCTTGAGACCAAGATTATGGAAGCACTTTGTCGCCACACCGTACAAGGTTTGTTTACGGAACAATACGCTTGGAAGCTAATCTTCGCTTACCCATCTCATATTCGCACTGGCTTAAGTACAGCAAGAAAATAATAGCCACTCAAAGTGTTTAGCTCTTCCAGCTGAAGGCAATAACAATTACATGTACACTCTAATCCGTGATGGAATTCTAATTTTTCGGATTATTGAGAAAAATTACGAATATGCACCCCTAATTCACGAAAGAATGCGGTAATAAGCGAAAACTTCAATTTTGAATCAATTCAAGAAGTGGTTCTGCAAACTTTTGTATATTAAGTAACCAATTGAATCCCGCTACTGATTCTAGTACTTATAAATATCTCTAATTTATCTGTAATGACGCCAAATTATTACTCTGCATTATTTATAAATTAAAATATAATTTTACTCAGAATGTCCAACTGCATCGCATGATCTGGCTTTTATCATAGACGGATCATCTACTATTGGCCACAAAAATTTCTTTAAGGTAATGGTATCATATCACTGCTTAAATCCACTTTATTATTTCTTAAAAGTTTCTTATTTACCAAGATTAAAGAATGGATGAAGAAGATTATCAGCGCATTTGATACGGGAGAGGACGGCAATCGCATAGCTGTCATTCAATACAGTACTACAGTTCGTGAAGAAATAGGGTTAGTTAGAAATATACAAATAGAGTTTTGCTATGTATTTCCTATTACTATTTATGGTAATATTGATAGAATGTTAAATATGATGTTGTTACAGATAATATATTTTTGATTCACCAAATCGTTTAGATTCAACGAGAATCTTACAAAGACGGAATTACTAAGTAAAGTCGATGACATGGAGCTGATGACTGGAGATACACATACCGGATTCGCTTTGGAATATACATTGGTATAGCACTGTTTGTTCAGTATATTTTTGGATTGTACACAATGGTTTAGTTTATTAGTTGGTTGCAGTATGTAGAGTTAGTCGTGCGATTCTGACTAAAACTTTAATTTTAATTCATAATTCATGAACTGGTTATGCGAAGAATTATTTATTCATTACTATACTAATTACTATTTCCTCCAAGAATGTCATATTTGGCGCGAACAGCGGAACTCGAAAACATATACCAGATGTTGCAATCGTGACGACTGACGGTAAAGCCCAAAATCGCGAGCATGTTGTTTCAGCATCCAAAATGATTCACGATGTAAGTACTCATCATTTTACCTATACGGGGTTAAAAATGATCGCTGATATGTTCATATCTTTCTTATATATGTTTATCTACAGGCTGGAATTGACGTATACGCCGTAGGAGTCGCAGATTATAGTTTGGAGGAACTGAAAGTAATAGCATCGGATCCCGACGATTCCCACGTAATCACGGCAACTGGATTTGATCAAATCGACTTACAAAGAATTGGTTTGATCAAGGTAGACAAAAATAGTTTTGAGTAAATATTTGAATCACGACTCTTTCCTAGTTTAAACGAAACTAAAAACAAATTTTCCCTAAAGAGAATTTGCGAAGAATCGGAACCAGGATGTCCCACTACTTCAGCAGACATCGTGTTTCTTGTTGATAGTTCGGTAACCTATCCTAGTGAACATCTTGAACATGTGAAAGCATGGCTGAAAAACATGGTTGATTCCTTTGAGGTATTCAATGTTTATATACATTTTTTTATCTTTCCTTATCTTTATCTGTCTTATCATTTAGCATTTTAGCACATGCACTAATCGTAGGCGTGCAATTGGCATTGGTACACTGGGGGAACACTCACAGTGGTAAAGGCAATTGGGAATATTTTAGTGAAGTATATATCGATCTTACACAGAGAGTGTATTTATAAAGAGTACTTCGTCATGTACACTACATGTATCTTTTATCCATATACTATATGCATTCAGCACTGATTACAAAAATTCTTAATATGCTGTTTGAAATCGGTCTATATTTTCCCGGTTGGCTCATTACTGACTTTGAATTGGTTATGTAGTTATAAATGTATGTATTTGTGGTTATATCAATGCGGTTTGTTTTGAGACAGTCATGTTCTGAGCTAACACGTTTACATGATCAAATATATAATAAGCCTAACTAACTATCTCTACTTTTTACGAAGGTCGGCCCCCATTACAGCAAAATAGGATTGGTCAGGTACAGCTCCTACCCAGAAGTAGTGTTCGGTTTGTCATCCTATACAAGCACATCAGAAGTTCTCAATGCAATTTCAAGCAAGCTTACGTAAGTACAATTTAACTCCGATGCTATGTCTCCGAAAGAAGCCATACGAAATTATTAGACTGTGAATCCATACTTGACAGGTATACCACAGGATATCCCGAAACCGGGAGAGCGATAGACTACGTAACCAACGTTGTTTTTGGTGAAGCGAGACCCAACACCCCCAAGTTCCTGATAGTAGTGACGGAAGGAAATTCACGGGATGACATTACGGCCGCGGTCGGAAGAGCGAAATCGGTACAAATATGTTTTTTGCTGACAAATACTGTTGCCGAAATAGTGAACAACAAATGAATCATTTAAACAATTGAGCTGAAACAACATCCGATATAAAGTATTACCTGGCGAATTAATACTCTGCATCTGCTCGAATTTATTATCGTTTTTTAGATATTGTTAACACCGTTAATACCACAACGATTAGGCAGTTACTATGAAATTGCAAACTGTGTACATTTAATTCCAGTCTGGAATAGAAATATTCGCATTCGGAGTCAGAGAAGTCAACCTCGCATCTTTAAGCAAAATTGCAACGCAGAGTGACCACGTGTTTCATGACGTCACGTTCGAGGGTCTCAGAAGGAAGCATGGGCAGTTTTTAACTTTGATGTGTCAGAAATCTGAACCAGGTATATTTTCGCAACAAAATTTTATCGGCTCTAAAATCCTTAACGGTAGGAATAGTGGCGCAAGATGAAAGCAAACTTTCGAAACCGTATAGGTGCTTACACTTGAGGTGGTGGGTTTTTAGTTAGGCAGTGAACCATAAATGTACGGGTATGAAACATGCTTACAGAACACATGTAATTAGACTATTATTATATCTCGTTATAGGGCTGAGATTTCTCGCACATATCCTTTATTATACACTGCACGAATCAAGTTTTCAGTTCTAACAAGACTGAACGGAAACGACAAAACGTTACATCAAGACTGTTGTAACAGGAGCGTTGTATGCTTTTCTCCATAAAGTAAATAGTAGGATAGCCAGCAATATTATAATCCCATCATTGCAATTTAACTGTGATCCAGCACGGAAGAATGCAGGTTACACACGTTACAGTAAATCGCATACAATCGCACTGTTATTCACTAAGTATCGGCAGTGACACAGGAGGTGAACTATCTCGAAAATAATGAGACCCTTGAACGAAGCGTAACTGTGAGTAGGCAAAACCAAAAGTCGAAAAGTTTGTAAATTATCACGCATGTAACCGAGGCAGTCAGAAACTTACGCATGATTGAGTAAGTATAGATGATTGAGTTGTCTAAATTATCGGTCTGTCGTCTGGGGTAACTACGCGGTAAACTCCACAGCATACCGTTAGTTACCGCGATGCAAACAATACATACAATGAGCTTCGTTTATTCGGGCAACACAACAATCCTCTGTTTCCAAAGAATTTCTAAAGGATATTAGAGTAATGCCAGTGTCAAACAATGGTAAATGAATATGAATTATTGGTGGTAGGAAAAAGTGTTTTTAAAACTTATTCCGATGAAGCATATAAGTGCGTACTAAGTGCAGTATTGACAACAATAAGCTGACGGTTTAGAGAAATTATTCATGCTAGGCAAAGTTCCACGAATAACGCTATCAATCGAGTTTCAACGGGGCAGATGTTACTAGATTTCAATGAGGGAGCAGGAGCATCAAGGACCCAGGAATCAAAAATTCCTGGCACACACATATAACTACAATTGCAATTATATTCATGAAAATTCAAATCAGCCTGTCGATGTTACAGTACTGTGATTTCACTGTGGGGTGGAATTAAGGAGGTTAAGGAGAGGGGCACGACGTTACCATACTTTCCTTTTTATATTATTTTATATTACTTAAATCTCGCATTGGGCGCATATAGCTTCTACCCCTCTTCTGTCCCAGCGTAAGCCTCACAGTCTTTACAGGATTACAGCATACCATTATAAATTGTTCGATTCCCTTCTCGTTTAGTATGCTCCATTCAAGAAATCGATCTACAGTTTCTCGTGGACGGATCCAGCAGTATTGGAGAAGAGAATTTTAAAAAGGTCAAAGACTGGATTCGTACTGTAATCAGATCATTCGACATAGGAAACTACACGACTCGAGTTGGTAAGAGAAAATATTCCTTAAAGATTCAATTTCCCTCAGCAAGTCAATAACTTCATCAAGAGCAAATCCATGAACAATAAATTGCGATAAATAAGTTAACCTCTTCCTCAATAAATCCATGAATAAATAAATGTAACAACTTTTGTCTATTTAGGGCTGGCTCAATACGCATCTCGGGTACAAAATGAATTCAACCTGAACACTTACTTTACCCAGCGCGAAATAGATCACGCTGTACAAAAGATGAAATATATGAAGGGAACGACACACACAGGAGAGGCTTTGAATTATACATTAGATCAAAGTTTTACAACAATATCCGGATCCAGGGATGGTGTGGCGAAGGTAGGCGCTTTACGAAGTAAATATATTTCTCAAGAATAACCATAGTGAATTTGGGCTGCAGTAAAACTGCACTTTATACTGCTGGAAAATCGTTACATTGAAGTTTCGGTTGTCAACAAGTCATAACACAAAATATTTCAGAGAACGTATATCGCTTTTTAAAAGCTTATTTCAAATTTATTTAAATGTTACGTTTCAGGTTCTTGTTATAATATCTGATGGAAATTCACACGACGAGATTGAAAAGGCGGCACGGCGAATACAAGAAGCTGGAATAAGCGTGTATGCTGTCGGTGAGTACAGTATTAATATTACTGTATATTTTCAATGTAATTATGCCTCAATGGATGGTCAATGATTTGCAAGGTGTAGACTGTAGGAGATCAAATGGTAAGTTAGCCTTAATAAAAGCAGACAAGAAATCTGATATTTCAATTACTGTATCTGGTTACTTATCCATGTTTCGAGTAAATCGGAAACTCTTCAGACCTCCCTGAAGCGGTGTCAAGAGCTTATACGAAATGTCAACGACGCGTATTGACACCGATAATAAAAATACTCTGATTTCGCACAGGTGCGGGTGAAACTAAGCTCAATGCTTTGGAAATGATGGCAACTGAGCCAATAGTGTCTCATGTAACGGACTCTGCGAGTTATGATGGCATAAACACGGTGAGGAAGAACCTGGTAGGGGAAATTTGCAAGGAAACAAAACCAGGTACGGGTCTCATGCATAACATTCACTATATTCATAGAAATCTGCAATGGCGTACACCTAGGAAATGAGGGCAATAGTTCACCAACCCAACACGAAACCCAAGGAATGGGAAATATTTGGTACTACCTCGTTAAGTTACACTTTCCTAGAACATATCCACGACGTTAAATGGGGAATAGTGTTAGATTAAGTGAGTTTTGAACTGTTAAACATTACGAATTTCGAAAATACTGGAAGAACATAATAATGAATATCAACCTTCGTCCTAAACTTATATGAGCTAGCATAAATTTCAAAATTCACTTCCAAACGAGAATTAATACAGAAGCACTTCAGGAGGGTAATGAAAAGGGGTTGGACAGGGATATCAAATGCCATAAGTACGCCCCAGAGTGAGTCCCAGAGCACATGTCTATAGTTGCTTCAAATAAACCATATTCACAAATCTACAGAATGCCCGGAAGCTGAAATGGATCTCATTTTCCTAGTCGACGGGTCGACGTCGATTGGAGCGGAAAATTTCCGCATTGTCAAAGACTGGCTGATTTCTTTCGTCAATCGATTCGAAATCGGAGAATACAACAGCAAAATCGGAGTGGTATTGTTCAAAACAAATTACCAAACTGATTTTTATTCTTGTCAACAATTTTGAATGAAATAAATTCATACGTTTCTCAGATTCAATATTCCTATACACCACGTTTGGAAATTAACTTGGAAAGTTATTTGGACAAACAAGCTCTAACCGATGCCATATCTAAAATCGAATATATGAACGGAGGTACGAACACTGCAGCGGCGCTCACTTACGCGCAAAAGCTAGGCTTTTCGTATGATGGAGGAGCGAGACAGACCGCGCCCAAGGTTGGAAGAATATTTGAGAATAGATAAATACTATCATAATAGTTAGAGAATTTTATTTATTTGCGCGCCATGACACAATTAATTGCTAATTTCAGGTGATTATCGTTCTGACTGATGGCGACTCTCAAGACGATGTGGAAATTCCTGCTCGGATTCTGCAAGACCAAGGTAATGTCCATCTAATAGGCTCACATTGATAAGCTACCAAGACTGATATAACTAAATTTTCGGTTAGTCAGATGAATCTCTGTTTCAATAATAATAAAAATTCCAGGAATTATTATGTACGCGGTTGGGGTTGGAGATACGGAAATTTCCCAGCTGAGCACCATAGCTTCATCGGAAGACAACGTACTCCACGTCAAAGACTACGATTCAATCAAACTGATACAAAGCAGTTTAGTGAGGAGAGTTTGCCAGAAAGTTGAAACAAGTACATACGCTTCACCTTACATGTTCACACATTACATAGAATTGAACGCAAAATCATCATACTAATTATAACGCCAATTTTATACCAGCGTGTCGCGAGAATGCTACGGACATTGTGATGCTGATTGACGGATCAAATTCCGTCGGTTATAAAGATTGGGAAATCGTCAAATCGTTCATGAGAAACATTACAGAAAGGTTGCATACCATTTAATATTATACTTAAAAATTACTTACTTCTATAATTTTATTATTTATTTATATATTTAACTGAATTAAATACAAGTCGAGTTGTTATTTTTGGAGTACTTGTCAGGTAAACAGAAAACTCAACTTATATTTCAGTATTTACGGTATACAAAGGATCAGTACCACAAGTCTGATTCGAACCGAGTTAAAAAATCTCCTCTATTAAATATTTAAAAATTAAAAAACTGATTACAGATTCAATATCGGACCCAATGGAGTTCAAGTGGGAGTTGTACAGTACTCAAGCCAACCCAAAACAGAATTTACATTAAAAGACTTTACGGACATATCTTCATTGCAAAATGCTATTAATAATCTGGAGTGGATGATGGGAGATACTCACACTGCACAAGCACTAAGGTTAACTTAGCTAGAATAATCAGCCAAAATATGTTCATTCTGCTTAGTTAATGAAATATACCAATTATTGTAACTATTGCTTTTAAGATATGTGCAGAATAGAGTTTTAACGAAGGAAGCGGGAGTTAGGGGATCAAATGTATCAAAAATCCTCATAGTCGTGACAGACGGAGACCCGCAGGATAGCGAAGAAGTCATACAGGTAAGTTAGAGTGGCAGCAACAGTATGAAAACTTCTAACTTAGGTTAATGAAGCTTAATATGATTCACCAGGAAATCATTTCACTCGAATAATTTACTAATTCCACTAGGCGGCAAGATCTATCAGATCTGATGGCTGGAGGCTTTTTGCAATCGGAGTGGGACAAGCGACCCTTCCAGAACTAAGTGTCATTGCATCTGAGCCCCATTATGATCATGTCTTCCATGCAAGTCAGTCATATTTACATATCTAGTATTACCAAATTATACAACAATAAATATAATATATGCAAACCACAGCCTTTGTCCTTTCCCCTATTCACTTCTGCATTTAAATAACATTCACAGATGATTTTGAATCGACAAGAAAACTAAAGGGTCGACTCTTTCGCATGATTTGTACTAAATATGAGGTTGTACCGGAAGTACATGAAACTACCCTTCCACCTAAGACTACCACTGACGAATTCGATATAGCAGGCGATGGAAAAGTTACTTTGGAACTGAAAGAACGTTAGTTAAGAACAGATTTTAAATGAGAAATGTATTAAGATCCAGTAATACAAATTGTTATCTCCCGCAGCTATTGTCATTGATATACATCGACACAATTTCTCGGGTATTGTGACTTTTCCAAACGATGTGGATTTTGATATAGATGTAAAAAATGACAAGACCACCGTGATACCACAACTTGGGCCAGCCAATCTGATTGGTAAGTCTTTTTAAATTGCTCAAAAAATTGAAGGGATTCTTCAGTACAAAAGCGTTAAAAAATCGATAATAAGTAATTCAGAGCAGGTTTTCCTATTCCTATTTTTTACAGCTCCAAGATCACCGATTCCAGTCAAACCCAAGCTCTGTCCTCCAAAATGGAAAAACGGTAAAATTAGTGGTGAGTTAATTGAGTGGGGTGAATAGTCATTTCTGCTGGTTCTTGAAATTTATAATAGTAATATCTATTTAAGGATGGGATGTCCTAAAAGAACTAGGCATCTCCTCGCATCACGGAAGTCCTCTAAAACCCAAGCGAAGTGCAACACTAAACCGTCAGTCAGATAGTTTGGAACGATTGCTGTCAGTCAGAATCAAACCAGGAAGCAATTCAAGCTACACATCTTACAGACTTACATCCAAACATACAATATTTGGACCATTAAGGTGAACGATTTGGAAAGTTTAGTTAAATATCAAACGTTAATTTGGAAGCACCATCTAACTAAGTAACAGCCAAATTTTAAAAACATTTTTCTGGTTATTTGATAGCAAAGAAATCGAAGAATTAATGAGTGGTTCCTTCAGTTTGGTCATCATCTTTCGAATACACGGAGCAACAACTAAACTTGACTGGACACTCATGAATGTAACGGACAGTTTGGGAGCTGAAGTCTTCTCTATTTCATTTAAGGTAAAAAGAATAACCAACAAAACCAAAGAGAATAGACGGACTAAGACTAAAAACAAATTCCAGATTCAAACTAACTAAACAAGATTCAGATTGAAGACTGATCTAATTATATTTGTGTCACACTACAGTGAACTTGTTCCACAGGACTGGTGCTTCGTCAAAACGAAGTTCAGTAAGCCTGAGCTAGGTTCATGGCAGATTTATTGGTTTTAATAATACAGTATACACATTCGTCATTTTATACTCGAAGTTACGCCGGTTTGAAAACTGTTGCCAAGCTTGGCGAGTTTCAACCCATTCTATAAATCGATTTACTGAACTGTAATGCTCATACAGGGGAACGAAACATCCGTGCATCTCTCATTACTAACTAGTGCTGGACTGCAGTCATTTGAAATTGATTCGGCACCAGTACGAAAACTTTTTGACAGAGAATTCCACAAATTGGAAATCGTTGCAATGCCGAAAAAGGTAATATAACAGCTGGAGTGATATAAACCTCTTTAATATTATATCATAAAACCACCTGACCAGGTCCTAGTCAAAATCGATTGCGCTAAAGTAGAAGCAATAAGAGAAGAACGAGTGGTTCTACCAATTATCGGACCCCTAACTGGTCTGCTTGTGCGACCTATGAGCGATGATGAAAATGACCAATTACAAGTGGACGTGCAAGAAATTAAAATGAGATGTGAACAGGGCGATGAAGAGACGTGTTGCGAGGTTCTGGGAAAACCAGTAAGTCGACTTTCTCCAGTATTATAGCTGAAGTTGATTGTCAATTCTAAGCCAAACTACAACACTAACTTATTTCTAGTGCAATAATACACCAATACAGCCTACTGTCAATTCTCTACAACAATGCACATGTCCTCCTGGACCAGCGGTGAGTTATGTTATTATTATAGGCAAAAATATATCTTATAAGTTATAAAACTATCAATTATTGTATTAGTAAGTCATTATGAAAAATTCCTAATTTCTACTATGTAATGCTTCAGGGTCCCCCAGGTAGAACAGGGAAGAGAGGACCAAGAGGAAAAATGGCACCAAGATACTATAACTTGAAATCAATGGTATTTCTATTTTAATTTGAAATTCAGGATAACTTCCAATTGCTGAATAACAATATATTATACCATATTTGTTTTAACCATACCAGTTCTCCAGAGGTTCATTGAAAGCCATCGCAAGTAAAGTTGCTGCGACGATCATGCGAGGTTAGTGCTTAACATTCAGTAATACAGTAGTTGAAAATTAGAAGATGAATATAATTCTATCTACTTTATAGATGAATTACGCAAAATGTTCCAAATGCTACTAGACAATATCAACGACGAAGGAAAAATTGACCGCATTGCTATTCAAACCTATGTTGACGAATATGACATCGAGCTACCAACAATGAGTAAACACAACTTAATAAATTACTTGAATCAAGGTCGAAACTTTTCAACCTGCACTAGTTAGCTGTGGTGATTAAGTGGATGTCCAGGTCATTCTGTCTCCAATGTTATAATTTTTCTAACAAGAAAAGCCTACCTTGCCTACTAATCAACATGGCAATGGCTATTTCATGAAACCTTTATTATATGACTTTAAAATCCTGGATCACCTCTGTTGCGAAAATCCTTGCGTAGTTACTTTTATTTTATAGTATGCTAGAACAGCCAGTATATAGTGATCACTGGAATATCTACGGTGTCACATGTCCTATGTGCTCCACAAATGCTGAGCCACGGAAAGTGAGTTTGAGCACATCATAGATCAATTTGCAACAAAGAAATTAAGGAGGGTACAATTGAATTAACATGTTGTGCTTCAATTTGTTAATTGAAAGATTGGTGTCAGTTGTTTAGACAGGGGAGCAATTTCTATGCTTGCCATATGCCTTTTTTTCTGTGAAGTAATATATAATAAATCTATTCTCTTCGCAGCAACAAGAAAGTATGGAAAAGAAAGGCCAACAGGTATCTTCGACTGTGATGGAAAGGACTGCGACACCATCCCTGCAGACATACTTGATACCGTGATTCCTGAACTATTTAGATAATGCAACCCAAATGGATGGCAAAGGGTTATCCGAACGCACATACAGAGCAAGAGGACTTTAAAGCTGGCATAAACACTTTCATCGCAAAGACAAACAGAAAACTTGCCTTCTATTTCACCATGTATCCTTCGCAATCGTAGTAAAACCTGCAGGATGTGCACAAATCATCGTATAAATATCAAAATTTTATGCTGGATTTTCATGTTATTTAAAAGATCAACAGACAATCTGCAGCAAACTACATTTGGCTGGTCCTTGTATTTTATCGCTATGTTTGCTTTCACAAGATGTTTCTGTCGCATCACTGTAGTATATGTAGTAGCTGTATATGTTTGTTTTTTATCTAGGTTACTGAAAACCAATGTATGTAACGCCCAGTGAGCTGCAGTTTCATATATAATTTCTGTACAAATTTACTGAATAAATCCTTCATGTTAAAGAAATTTTCTTCTGAAATTATAGAAATTCCCGAGATGAGATTCCCCATTACACCTTCCCTATATCTTTCTAAGGATATAGGCTACGACAGAGGCTGCTGAGGATCAGCATGAATGGTACATCAAATGAGGCTGGAAACAAAGAGTCAGAATCTAAGCAAAGAAATTTTTGACAGAAATAGCACTAGAATTAAATATATAATCAGAAAACTTGAAACATATTCCACATAAATGCGACAATAATATGAACTTTCTTGATACAATAATCAATATTTCATTCGAAATTAGCAAAACCTACAACCCAGTTTGTTGTTATATAGCAAATATAACTTTCAAACTTCTCCCTGGTTATCATAGGTGTTGTAATCAACCCAATCCTGAGCAATCGGAGCAGACAACATAGAATCACTGATCATGAAGGCATCACATAATTTAAGAGAATGGGGACCAATCTCCTTGCATAATTCCGATGCTGTTTTGTTGACCTAATCACAGGAAAAGATTTAGGTAATTACCAATTTATAAAAGAATTATCTTATTTCATACCTGTAATCCTAATTTAGGAGGGAGAACTTCATTTGCTATTAACCATCCGAGATCCCTCTGAACTGCATCGACCAGAAAGAGATGATGAATTTTTTCTAAAATGGACTTCACTGAAGGCGACATGTTCTCTGAACCAAGCACCCGCAGGAAGCTCTCACTCATCACTCTTTCTCCAAATGCGGTGGCTGAAGCCTGTAGGTGGGTGGGGAGTAATGAACAGGGAAGGTATAAATACTCAACAGAAAGTAATTTTACCTGAACCAAATCACTTTCCCTCATCATCCAGATATCGAAAATTCCATCCTTTCCTGCTTTCATCATTTTTGCCCCAAGTTCCATAAAACACTTGTTCTCTCTTTTGACAAGCAAATAATGAAGGTATTCTGGGTTTGCTGGACCTTGATGAGAAATCAGAAGAATATACAACTCTGCTATATCTGCTATGTAACTTTAACAATACCTTCGTTATCAGGTTGGGCAATTTCCAGCAAACTGAACTTGAACAATCTTTCTTTTGCTGCTTTCTGAACATCAATGCTATTATTGATCATCTCAAATTGACATAGTGTTTTTTGTAAATGAAGTTGTTTGACTCACTTGCATGAGAACTTTATTGTCCCCTTCTGCGGTCATGGCAGCATGAGCTAGTTCTATGAATTTTCCGAATCGATTGCAAGACAGATATCCCTGCAAATATCTCACCTATTTACCATGAAACTACGGAGTCCACTATAACTCCAGGCCAGAGATTCAGTTACAGAAGAAATTCGGTATCACGGGGTCTTCTTTTACGAGGCTTTTATTTACCGTACTATCAAGTTCCAAGGATCGTTCGAATAAATATTCTATATTTACCTGTCCACCACACCTCTCTCTAGATATCGCCGCAATATGTTCAAGATTCCAAGCTGCCAGTGCCTTCATAACACAAACGAGTGGAACTACTTCTATTTGCTCTGATCCATCTTCTGGCTGGAACGCCCAACGATCCTTGACATAATCTAGTCCAAAATTCATGGCAAAGGTACGAGCCAGTAGTGGTATTAGAGTACGTTCTTGAAGCTAGAATCCAATTTAAATATACAACCATAACACCATATATATGACGTATACCATAGAAGGAAGACAATCAGTAAAATAAAGAAACAAAACACCTGGTATGACAGAATAGCCATGTCAGATTTTCCTGCTTTTCCAACAGTAAGCCTTGTCGCTGCATAACGAAGCGCTATTGTCAAACTTGCTTTGGTTTGACCTATGCTCATGGATGCAATGCAGATACGTCCTGAAAAGTATTTTCTGTTAACGTACGAATGCACTCTTAGAAGAGTCTAGATATCATACCGGACAAAAGTTGATCTGCAACAGTAAGAAATCTTCCCCTCACCGACTTGATACTCGATGTAAAGGTACCGTCAGGTGCGACATCCGAATATCTAAATTAAATGTACATATATACATTACAAATGACGTTCCATATATTACTGCAGATTCTCCAGAAAAGAATTTCTTTGGCCCTGAAAAACTTGAAATACATATAATAAATATATGATATATCCATGATTTGTGTAAACTGAATGATGTCGTCATTATACTAAAAAGTTTGTGGACCCCCCTGTCTATAGAATATCTAGACTTGATATGATTTTTAATTGGGTATTACCTGTTTAACAGATTTTCCCGAGGCACCCTAACATTATCGAACAGAAGCTTAGCGTTATCGACTCCATTCAGACCCATTTTGTGACCCATGTCCTCTACTCGTACGTTCGGCATGACCTTGAGATTATTGTCGCGTATCCTAACCAGAATCGCATGAATACCCTGATTTTCTCCGTCGGTAATGAGCTGAAAAATACTTGGGAAATTGTACAATGCCTTTCTAAACTAGAAATTGGGAAATGGAAACTAACCTGAGCAAATACAACAATGTGTTTAGCATGTACTGCACCATTCGTGATCCAATACTTTTGTGCTAAGGTGGTTGGTGTGTTGATAATGAATTCCTGAGTATCCTGCAAAGAGTTACGGTTAATAGGGTATCAACATTATACCAGTTATATCTCACTTCGCGGACTAGGATGCGATACTATTCTATCATTTTTTTTTACAATTTCAAACCTTGAGCCTTATGATATCTAAGCTATCATATCATATCTATACCTTATCATAGGGAGCACCTTGTCGTAATAAAGTTCGGTATATAAAATAAACTGACCACAAGTCACAGAACAACTGATCACCTTATCATATATTGCAGTGGTCTCCATCTCGACAGCATTATTGCCATATCCTAGCTCGGTAAGTCCAAAACATCCTACATCATCCAATGAATCAATGCCAGCCAATAGCTTGTCATGGTGTCGTTTTGTTCCTAGTTTGAAAACCGTTCCACCGAATAGATTGAATTGCACAGTCATTTTAGTGGTCATACTCGGTTCAACGATAGCTGCCAGTTCGTGGGCCGCAAAGATGCGAAGAGGGTTGTTTTTGAAGTCCAAAACTGATATAAAACCAGCCTGTAATGGTAAATCAGGCATAAAGTAGAATTGTATACGGGACTACCCCCTTAACCGTCTGGCTGGAGACAAACCCTATGATAATGATTGCGTTTGTCTAGAGATGTGATGTGAAAAAGTGAAATAATGGCTGTAGTCACAGCAATACATACATCACATATTTTTTGCATCTGTGCTAAAGCTCTTTCCCTTTCTTCCTCTAAGGGTATGTTGTATCGTGGAGTCATTATGGGGTCGCTCAGAAACTGCCTGAAAGCCTTCCGCATATCGTGATTGTCATGGTCAATAATTCTCGCCATTTCGCCAATGTCAACCGTGTCTTCTTTGCCAGACATCCATGCCTCCCTGATTAATACACATCAGAAGATTCAATAAATTGAGGTCACAATTCAAACACACACCCGCAGAGCAAACAACAGCAATATACACAAGGCATTTAAAAGTGATTGCCTCCACCTCAGTTCTTCTGGAGTCATGGTATTGGTGACAGCCGTTGAATAAGGTAAACGATGGGTAACTTCATGTACAGCCCCAGGTTGGAGAAGTTCAAATGTACTAACATTATTACAATGTCTTGCTGAAATATGAAAGTTTAAATCAGAAAGAATACTAGGAAAGCTACATTACAAGTTCAGCCAATATCCAGTATTTAGTTCTGTGGTGGTTACTATTTAATTTCTACATTAAAGTATTCAGGGAATCTTTATATTCATTATGATACGACCAAACTTTCACTATACCAGTATTTGGCTATAAGTTGTAAAAAAGTAATTTATTGAAAACCTAACAAGTACTAACCGTAGGATGCATGTTTTGGGAAAGTTTTCTTGGAATGTAATTGCCGAATCGCAGCAGAAAAATATTTTTTCCAAAATACCCGTTGCATCTTGCTAGTAGTGTTAGTATAATAGTAGTTCAATTCCTTTATAAGCGTTGATTGTACTTTGCCATCTAGCGGTTGGAAGTTTTCACTTCACTTATCGGTTATAAATGGTTCAACAGTGACATCTAGCGGATCATCTAGCGTGATTGGATGATTAGAAGTTCGTTTATAAACGTTGATTGTACTTTGCCATCTAGCGGTTGGAAGTTTTACTTCACATAACAGTGATATATTATTCAACAGTGACATCTAGCGGATCATCTAGCGTGATTGGATGATTAGACGTTCATTTATAAGCGTTGATTGTACTTTTCCATCTAGCGGTTGGAAGTTTTACTTCACATAACGGTGATAGATGATTCAACAGTGATATCTAGCGGATCATCTAGCGCGATTGGATGATTAGAAGTTCGTTCATAAACGTGGATTGTACTTTGCCATCTAGCGGATGGCAGTTTTAACTTCACTTAACGGGTATAAATGATCCAATAGTGACATCTAGCGGATCATCTAGCGTGATTGGATGAATAAAATTTCATTTAAAGTGTTGATTGTTTTTTGCCATCTAGCGGTTGGAAGTTTTTACTTTACTTAACGGTCAAAAATCATCCAACAGTGACATCTAGCGGATCATCTAGCGTGATTGGATGATTAGTACTTCATTTATAAACGTTTTTTTTTTAAATAAATACGAGCATGCCAGGAGTCGAACCTAGAATCTCCTGTTTCGAAGTCAGACGCAGTATCAATTGCGCAAGGTACCTGCTCGTTGTTAGATAATATTACTTTAAGTCACTGACGGAATTATGATTGACCCAAGAGGTTCGATACCCTCAGTGAAGGTCACCATCATCGCTGCAGTGAACCTGGCGTTGCCAGTACCCTATTTAACAGCTGGGTTTGCTGTGAGCTAGTGAATGTGCCTTGCTCAAGGAAACTAAGATGGCTCTGGCAAGGCTCGAACCTGCAACCTGTCGATTACAGGACGAGCTCGCTACCATTGAGCTACTCTCCCACCCTTACTGGATGATTAGAAGTTCATTTATAAACGTTGAGTATACCTTGCCATCCAGCAGTTGGAAGTTTTTACTTCACTTAACCGTTATAAATGATCCAATAGTGACATCTAGCGGGATTGGATGATTAGAAGTTCATTTATAAGCGTTAAAGCAGTGGTTCTCAACCTGTGGTACGCGTACCAATAGTGGTAGTCGGGAGCTTTTCAAGTGGTACGCGAGCAGCTTTGAATTATTGCAACAATTAACTTTTGAGTTGGCTAAAATATGCTGGCAACGCTTTCTCTTTATCTTCCACTTGTATGTATTCGCTGAACAGCGTTTATAGCGTTACCAGTCCTTGTCTTTAGAGATCGTTACTATTGCTACCGGCAGTATGTGTTGGCTGATCGGCATAATCTAAGTTTCAAGGCTAATTTATCAGTAATTTTTTAACTAAATATTCAAGCATGTCGAAGCGAAAGTATATCTCCGAATACATTAGGTATTTAGTCAAGAAAGGGGGTAAAAAAATGGCCCCAAAAAGGGGCTTTGTTGGTGGAACGCGGCCAGATTAAAAAACACTAAAGTGGTACGCAGTCAGTAAAAGGTTGAGAACCACTGCCTTAAAGGAAGTAAAAAATTCGGTCTCTTGATTTATGTTAACCCCGAAAAGAGCTATTTCGAAACTAAACTGTATGCACAGAAAAGTAACAAGAGCCGTTATCCTCTTTTTAAGTTAAGTAACTAGGTGTTTGGTGACTTGAAAATGTGATAACGGCACTCGTTAATTTCCCGTGCATAAGATGCTTATATGTTTAGATTCGTTATGAAATTCTACATCCAATGGTGTGTGATATTTAGTGGGATAACAATAGGTCCCAGAGGTATTAAGGGTTGTTAAATGCAGGGTCACTCGTTACAGCCGACCCAAAACAGGTATTCGAGTTTCGAAATAGATTTTTCCGGGGTTAACCTAAATTAAGCGACCCAATTTTTCCAGGAAATATTGGTTTGTGTTAGGTCTCATATATGCGGTTTTAGCGTGATTGGGACATTAGAAGTTCAATAGGTCAATTTTAGCTTTGAAATGTCCTTTTTAACCCAAAATTGTCTACCACCTTTCGGGCCCCAAATGCCTGGGAAAACCAATAATTCTTAATCTATTCCTCCCTGAGTTTGCATATCTCGTGAAAACTTACAGGACACTAACGGCGAAGTAAAATCCTAACTTGCCGACAAATTAGGGGGATACCAACCTTAACCTAATTTTCACTATCTCATATTCAAATATGGGTAATAATATTATTATATTATACAAGTTTAATTACCCATTGGAACGAGGCTACCCAATATTATATTAACCGTTAAAATTAATAAATAAAACGGAACCCTGTGGCACATCCTGCCTCCTTCCCTAAAACACGACTAAAATGAGTTTATTTGAATAAAATCAGACACTGAAAATGAAATGCAAAAAGTATCAATACGTCCTAACAAAATATGGTGCATTGATAAAATAAAAAACAGTAGTTAACCAAGAAGTTATACTAATAAAATATGAAAAAGGTTATTTTATTATAGTATTAAAATTAGACACATCAGTAAAACAGGAACTTATTACCCAAGTCTTAAGTAATCAGAAATTAGGGGTATTAATGTTCAATACACAACTTTAATTACTCATAAGCACAAGGCTATTAAAGAATAATATTAACCATTCAGATTACCATCAGGGAACCCCATAACAGCCAGTTTCCTTCCCTAAACAAAACGACCAAAATAATGTTTATTTGATTGAAATCAACTGAAAAAGAAAGAATAGAGAAATGAGAAATATTAGACTTGTCAAGTGCATGATGATAGTGTAGAAATTAAAGGAATGGATTGGAAGTCTTTATTTATGAAAATATTATATTTGACCGGGACACAACTGTCTAAATTATCTGGCAGAAAATGGTACAAGGTCAACTATCCTCATTTGACTTCAAATTCAATTTGATCCATTGGAAGGGAAGTAAAGGGGTCGTGTCATTGTAGATTGATCTATGCAGGACAAGCTTAAAACATTTGTTTAAAATTCAATATACCCAACTTTATATACTCAATTTTGGATCACTATTTTAGTTAGTTCGTCAATTAATTTCAGGTGATGAAATGTGCGTCTGTGTTAATAACTAGAATAGGGTTATATTAAACTGATACACAGAATGCAAAAAATTAATCACAAGAAAATATAGTACAGTATATAATCATGTGTACATCAAATTAAAAACATGAAAGGAGGCAGAACACTAAGGGATTTAAATAGTCTTATACAGTTTCCATCCAGTCTATAGGGTTTGGTATGAGGGCACAAGTCTTAATAATATTGAAGGTACAAGGGTTTGGTATATGGGGCACAAGTCAATCATATTAATCGTTATTTAGCAACTATATTTTTCAATGGGATTCAATTAGTGTATACTAGGGCGATTTATGGAAAGGTAATCCTATTAAAGTCTACTATACTATACTTTTGTTTCAGGGCATAAGTCATATTCATGAGGGCATAAGCTATGGACATATATATGTAAGGCCATTCATTATCCATGTATTCAATGGGATTTGATAATTAAGTGTATCGAGTTTGCATTCAGGCAATAAAACTACATGTGAATTCAATACTTAGGATGTATGTGTAGTTTTACGTGAATTTCTTATAAACGGGTCAACCAAGGTACCATTAGGAGAATTAACATTTGAACGGAGGCTGGGGTTGCATGTAGCTTATGCTAAGAGCACTCAGCAAGGTACCACAAGGTTCATAAACAGGTTAAATACTTTTGGTTCATCTTTACAGCAAGTAGCTTATTTCAGCGATATGAGAATGGCTTTTAAATATTGAAATAATATAATTCATTGAAGTTGGCACTGCACAGTAAAGAATTTAAATCGAAAATAAAAGAATTAAATGAAGGTAAAAGAAAAATCAGAATCGTGAAATGGTAACATTACCTAGTGCTACTATCTGAATACTGAATCAAGCCCAATGATGTGTATTGTATACTCCCAAGTGGCAATGTTGACCATGAATATGGAAAAAGAACAGTTGCAACCGATCTGCGGTCAAAAATTGGCTGAAACCACCACAATACAACTTCCCAATCAAACATATAACATGTATATGCAGAGATAGCTACTGAGATAAGGAATCCATCCATGCCTCCAAAATACTGTGCTACCCTATTCAAAGACATAGTGGAATCTTTGTTAAGGATTTAGTAGACACAATGTAACCAATCACCAAAGAATACTCTATTACAATCTGAGACCTACAAGTCATTCATTATATAATGTATAAGATATACATACCAGAATAAAATAACAATAAAACACAGTCTAGAAGCCAATAGCCAATGAACAACAAAAATATATCTACCGGTAGTAACTAGCAGTCAATGAACATATTACAAGCACATTCCGAACAGTCAACAAAATAACACAATTCAAGGAAGCACAGACCTTTGTGCAAACCAATATTGGAATCCGTCCAAACCACAGGAACAAATATGCAAGTCAAAAAATAATAATTCAAAACATGTCAATAAAAGAATCGAGGCATAGAAGCCATCATCTGTATGCAACAGAATGCAACGCCACTAAAATGGCAAATTCACTTTCTACACTACTATACAGGCAAACAAGCCAATCAGACATGTAGCTATCTTGATATGGAATAAATGCCCCCTTTCAATAGAACAATAATTTCACAGGTAACCAACCAGCCAATCAATTAATGTTCCTTTATGTTAATATGAAAAACAAGTTACTTTACAAACATTTATATACTGAACCAACCATAGGAATGAATATAAAGAAATACCCATAGTTATTAACAATTACACAGGCAACCAGGCATTCAGACAGTGTTGCTTTCCAGTAATATGAAATACAAAACCTTTGATTCCAAACATTTATATGCCTACTCCACAACGGAAATGAATAAAGAATCGCTCTACCCACCAAAATAATAATGTAAGGCCTATTTACCAGTTTAAATATTAAAAATATAATTGGAAATAAATAAACTCTGCAGTGCAGTGCCAACAGCAATGAATATTCTACAATTCAAATTTCGATTTCGAGGCAGGAAATAATTAGATTTACCAAACTTTCAAATGTATGAGATATTACGAGCAAATCTAGTAATTCAATAATGGGAGAATGTTGAGTGCTTTCAGCATAACCATCTTGAATGATGGTTCTCAGCAAGTTTGTTCATCTTGAATATAAAATCAGTTAGCAATTAGGGAGATCTGAATGTTGGGATAAATGATAATATTGTGTCATAGGGATGCAAATTGAATGAATAAAATTGGTGAATTGGAGTATGCGGAGTGTTATATCATTTTGAATGGCCTTTACAGCATTGCTCTTTTTGATACAAAATCACTTTGTATAATAGAGATGATTCAGTGCATTATATAAGAGGGAATAAATTAAGCAGATTTACTAAATAAATCTATTAGTAAATCGACTATACACCATCGGTGTTCATGAAATCATCCAGCACTTATACTGGTGAACATTAAAATTCAGTTATGGGTTATATTAGGACTTGATATATATATATATTAAAATAGCAGGTTTAGTGTTCTGCCAACAGAAGAAGTATTTTGAAAAGCAAAAAATAAAAATTCAAAAATGCTAATTGATAATGTCATCAACTAGGTGACAATGTCACGAGTGCCGTTTTCTTCTTCTGGACTTTTCTACTTTGCCGTTTTACAAGTTGTTGAGAGGACTTTGATATTTCAATGGGGAATGCCTGCCGTATTGAAGATTCGTATCATGTAGGTGAATGTTGCTGGACCGAAGAATGCCTGCCGCGTTGAAGATTCGTATCGTGAAGGTGAATGTTGCTGGACCGAAGAATGCCTGTCGTGTTGAAGATTCGTATTATGTAGGTGAATGTTGCTGGACAGGAGAATGCCTGACGTATTGAAGATTCTTATCATGTAGGTGAAGGTTGCTGGACCGAAGGATGCCTGCCGTATTGAAGATTCTTATCATGTAGGTGAATGTTGCTGGACCTACGAATGCCTGCCGCGTTGAAGATTCGTATCGTGAAGGTGAATGTTGCTGGACCGAAGAATGCCTGTCGTGTTGAAGATTCGTATCGTGAAGGTAGATGTTGCTGGACCGAAGAATGCCTGACGCGTTGAAGATTCGTATCGTGAAGGTAGATGTTGCTGGACCGAATAATGCCTGACGCGTTGAAGATTCGTATCGTGAAAGTAAATGTTGCTGGACTGAAGAATGCCTGTCGCATTGAAGTTTCTTATCGTGAAGGTAGATGTTGCTGGACCGAAGAATGCCTGCCGCGTTGAAGATTCGTATCGTGAAGGTAAATGGTGCTGGACCGAAGAATGCCTGCCGCGTTGAAGATTTGTATCGTGAAGGTAAATGTTGCTGGACCGAAGAATGCCTGCCGCGTTGAAGATTCGTATGATGAAGGTGAGCAACAGTACTGGGGAAATTCCTGCGATTTATCACAAGATTAATTCCACGATTACTATAGTAATTCCAGAGCACACTGATAACTTAGTCCGTGTTCTTAGAACAGGCATAATCACACGAGTTGTAGCTAAGTTTAGACAAGTCAATTCATATTTATAATCATGTAAAAGCACTCTCGTCTAAAAGTCTAAATTTCTTCTCTAAAAGTAACCTTCAATATAGCCATTGGCTATTTCCCATATATCTAATAATCTAATTTTGTTCATCCTAGCGCCGCGAACCCTATAGAAAATTCATTTGACTTACGCGACCGACAGTTGGTCAGGGGGTGACAGCGAAATCTAATTAGCATTTGATCTATTATTACGGACCGCCAAGAAAAAAAACGCGTCACTCCAAATATATCCTAACAAATCTACTTCTACCACTTGAATCTCAAACCTCCTGTATATCAGACTGCTACCTGAAGGAATACCCCAACGGACTAAAAATATAGTAGAAATAAAAAACAACTTGGGGAAAACTTACTCCCACATTAAGAGTGCTGGCTAATGCATGAAATAAAAGCAGTCATCTACTACGTTTGGGTATCCTTTTGTGTAATAAAATGAGAATATACCAAAGGCAGACCGGTCCCACGACGAAAATAATAATATTAGAATAAGCATTATATCACAAATTATTTCCATCTCTAATATTTACCAGCAAATATTTTTGCAATTTATATTTATTAATTCTGTATGAAAACCCAATTAAATTTACATTGCCACAGTGAATTATATTTATAAGAATGTTTATAAGGTTCAGGGTTGATAAAATCTGGTATCCAGATACTAGCTTATTAGTTAAATTGAATCTAGTTGTATTAGGATTATTATACATAGCGCAACTACTCCAGTCTTGCCGGCTAAGCCCAGAGTAGGGAAATAATTAGATCTGCCTCCAGTATACCTCACAAATGTGGGAAATAATGCCATTATCCAAGCCCTTACACATACCTAGCATCACTGATAACCTTTCTCATGAAACTTTTTCTTTTGGCTTAAACAAGGCCAAGAGAAATGGTAAATGCAAAGTAATCTAAGAAAAATAACCAATCTCTTAGCTTAGACAAGGCCAAGTGAAATGGTAAATTATCCACACAAAAAAATTACCCAATACCAGGTGTACGGTATTTTGATATCGAAAAGCTTATTTAAAATGAATTACTTCGGCACTGTGTCCTTTAAATATAGATTAAATTGGCTCACTCCAATTTAGGCAGTGTCTGGAAAAACTGGCAGGGTGTTCTGTGTCATAAACACTGCAAATGCATTTATACATTTGATTTGCTATGGCCCGATTAAGATTGTGGTTCATCCACTCAATTCACACAATTAAAATGGCTCATCGCTCTGTGGCCTGTCCAGAGGTTAGCTGACCTTTTAAATGCAGTCAGTGTAGTGACACTGACCAATAAAATTGATGCCATAACCATGCCTTATGCTGCAGGTCCCATAAATAAAAAAAAGCATATATGGCCAGGATGGAGCATAGCAAGTGCCAGCAAATCGCACTTTGTATAACCAATTATACTATCTATACCTTCATTTATTTGGCTTACCATGATCAAGGTGTCTGAAAATTCTGCTAATTATTGGGCTATGCCCCATATCTATTCCTTGCTACCATAACTATATAATTTACAAATACACATTGCTGGATCACTGAAAACATTAGGGACTTACATCAGCTCACATCACGTCTAATTGGTATATTTACCATCAGCAATGTGCATTCCCTAACCTTGGATAATGGCAACAGCTTCCAGTTTCACACCACCTGGCCTTGTGGTACGAAAAAAATACTGGCCTATGTAACTAGCTGTTTTAATTGCCCATTGCTGAATATATTCGATTTACAACAAGCCATTCAATTTGGCATTTAATTTGGCTCTTGTCCAATCATAAAAATAGAAAAAGGTACTTAATTTGACTCTTGTCCATCACAAAACCTTAAAATCGGCGCTTAATTTGGGACATGTTCACAAAAAAGCAATTTTCGGGCTTAAACCGGGCGCTACAATCAGGAAAACCGTTGAAAAACTTATAATTGCCGGCAAGTTTTTCAATAGTTCTCCCGAAACCTAATATTTAGCCTACAAATTAACTGGTACTCAGGGTTTGAGTTTCCTCTTCTCGTGATTGGACCCCTTTACCGCCATCCGATGTTCAGAATTGAACGAATGAGCCCCTTTGTGGTTGAGTATCGAGCGAACTTGATTGCTAGGCCACTTTGTGAAAAAGAATCGAACGAATGCGATTGGTAGGCCAAACCGAACGAACTGCAAGAGCGTCGCCATAACTAGGAAATGGCCGCTTTACGCAGGAGGGCGCTCATGAGGATCGTGGATAACTAAATAGAAACAATAATTTTATAACTAATATTTCCCACTAGGTGGTGTCGAGCACGACATACAATTTAGGATAAAAATTTTGAATAAAATCACAAAAAGAAAATTCTGATGACTCAAATGTTCTTTAGTTTGTAAACCCTGTTTGTGCTACTCATACCCAAGCCAATTAGTAGTGGATTCAGGTTACCTAGTGGTCAAGGAATATAACCCACCAGTGCAGGAACGAAGCGAATTTTTGTCATGTGGATGTTAGGATTTCTGTTCAATTCAGTTGTTCGAGTTTCGAGATTTATAGAAATAAATGTTTCACAACCTAGTACAGAATTGGGTAGGGGTGATTCGACAAAAATAACCAGAAAGACGGCCAGTAATTATTTGTTTTCACTCACAACCATCTTGAAATGAAAATGTTTGAATTTCAGTAAATTATGTAACATTATGTATGTATATTATCTACTAGGCATAATCTTGTACAAGTAGGGTAACCGTTAAATACATAGTTGTAACCTTGTTGAACCTTTTTTGAGGTGTTCCAGGTATGCCAGGTGGCTGAAACTTTTACAGGATACTCAAATCACTCGACCGTGACCGCTGAAACAATCAAAATCAACGTACCATGACCGGTTTTGAAACTGGTGACCGATTACCAAGTTGGAATTTTCGTCTGTTTTACTGTANAAATTAAAAAAAAACAATTAAACTGAATATATTGATCTCAAAAATTTAGAAAGGCGGTAAAGAGCATTCGGTTGTACGGATGAGTGAACCCTAATCATTTTCAATTAACCTAATTAATTAATTAAATAAATTAACTAATTTAGTTAAGTATACCCTAACCCTAACCCAAACCCTAACTGCATCATCAACCGGTACCGTACTGGAGTTATCGCTACGCAATTTTAGTAGTTGGCTCGTAACTGTTGTCAATTTACGCTGGTCGCCGCAGACGAAAATACAGTAAAACAGACGAAAATTCTAACTTGGTAATCTGTCAACAGTTTTAAAATCGGTCACGGTACGTTGATTTTGATTGTTTCAGCGGTCGCGGTCGAGTGATTTGTGTATCCTGTAAAAGTTTCAGCCACCTGATTATCGCGGAACAACTCAAAAAAGGTTCAACAAGGTTACAACTATGTATTTAACGGTTACCTACAAGTAGTCCCTGTGTTAATATACATGTGGTGACTCAACAACTCAAAAGATAAACAGGGAATGTGTGGCTTACTTAGTTGAAGCTACATGCTATGTTCTGATATATGTTAAATTAATGGTGAAATAATTATTCACATCAAACATTTGGTGATCAATTTTGAGCTCAAAGATTGAATAATTCGAGGCCAACACTTTTCAGGTTACAACTGAAAAATTTAACCATTGTAATCCCCGTTGTGTGTAATTTAAATTCGGATAATAACTTTTTTTTTTAATTATTGAAAAATAAATCCGCCGCTTATCAAATCCAGAAGCACCTTGGAGTGAGTTGAATTTATAAAGCGGAATCCACTGTATTTTATATGTAAGCAAGTTCTTAAAAAAATCTAATACGTTGGCGGTATGTTTGTGAATGTAAATCGCCAAGAGGACGACAATACGAACTAAATTAGGTTTCGTTACTATTCAGGATCTAAAATACCGGTGAAAAACTTCAAATCTTACCATCGTCCTGTTCACGAAGAAGCAATTGCCGGTTTCCACCATCTTGGATTTTGACTGAGTCGGCATATTTGGAAGATGCGCATCGACTTTTCGTTTTTTTATCGTTGCAGCGCTGTTCTCGGTATTATAATTCGTATAATACGATAGCCGGCACTCAGTAGATGACATTTACACGTTTTGGGTGTCTCGGACAAGCTGTGCTGTCTTTGCGGACGAGCCCCGGAATTCGCAGCTTCTTCGACCACGACCACGAGCAGAAAGGACTAAGATAGTGAAAAGGCGCGTGAAAAGCATCTGCGCGCCAATCGGACAGCCCTGCCTGCACACGAGACTAATCGCTTCGGTTCCATGCTATTTCTGTAACATGCAACCAAATACTTAACGTAGACACGAACATTATCTGAATTTATATTTACACTCTATCGTTATGATTATTTTTCCGTATATTTATTACTAATTTGTGCAATAATTTCAATTGAATATTTTCTAAAACACTAATCCTAACCCTCACCTAAGATATCTTGATCAAACCTCAGTGGTACTCAAAATAAAACAGGCTGAACTATCTCCACATAACATGTTAAGAAGTTTATTGTGTTAAATATTGTATAAATTTCCTGTAATACGCAATTCAGATAGCTATACTACATTTGCTCTGCTTTCAAAGTACGTACACACTGTTTGACCAATACGGTTCAACAACTTGACATATCTTTCAAATATCCATATTTGTAAATGTATCTCTCAAAGCACAACAACCGAGCTTGATTTGAAGCAATGGTCACAGGTAGGGTTGGCCATTTCCAAATTTCCCAAAAGCAGGACATTTACGTGCAAACGGCAATTTCTAAGACACGACTGAATGTAATTTCATGATTTTCAGGTTCATATTTCTCACCTTACAGGGATGGCTACGAAAAAGAAGGGGACCCGAACACTGATTACTTGGACAACAAAATATGGGAGAGCGTGGAGAAATTACTGGTCCTTTAACCGAGATACAGGTACTCAGCTGCCGGTTATATGTAACCATTAACTCGTTGTTCAAGTATTGAGTGGCCCTGAAAAGAGCCGTTAATTATTATTCTGAAAATGTCGGATTTACTTGGAGCTGGTGTACTTTGTCACAGCTTTGGTTCCTTCTGAAACCGCATGCTTTGCAAGTTCTCCAGGTAAAAGTAGACGAACCGCTGTTTGAATTTCGCGGCTGCTTATCGTTCGCCTCTTGTTGTAATGAGCGAGACGAGAAGCTTCCGAGGAGATTCGTTCGAATAGATCGTTGACGAAAGAATTCATAATGTTCATGCTTCGCCTTGAGATACCGGTATCTGGATGTACTTGCTTCAGAACTTTATAAATGTAAATCCCGAAGGTTTCCTTTCGTCTTTTCCTCATTTTCCTACCCTTGCTCGCCGCCGGCGGAGCCTGCTTCACTACTTTCTTTGTTCCTTTCGATGCTACCATTGTCACACTTTAAGTTCAATGAATAAACGTGATGGTTATTACTATTGTTTATAGGTTGTGTTATGCTAATGAGGAATGTCATTAATGGGATGATTGTTGAGATTCTATTATGACATAATAAAAAATATGAATATCATATGCTAATCAGCTATACTTTTGTTCCTAGTCCGATTATGTTCAAGGGCTCTAAAAACAAATACAAAAGCAATTGATACTACTACTCATTTGCTTAGTAGAACCGTGCAAGTAAATTTGGAAGTATAGCAAAGAATTTTATCCTCCTCATCGAAGATCAAAGGACCAGAAAATCCATTAAACAAAAATATTATTACATGTAATATACTCAAATGATTTATTGTTACACCTATAGCAAACATTTAGAACGTTGATCGGTGGTATAAAAGCAGGATATACTCCGTGTACGATTTCAAAGCTTGGTAAGACTTAAGCACTTTCAAATACAATTCAAGCAAAAGCTTTGCCAAGAGATATTTGGCTGTCATGGAAATTTGGCATGGAGAGATAGATCCTGATATAAATGCAGCTAAGGATAGATAGATACTAAGACTACTTTCAATACAGTTTTGATAATGCATAAGTACATGATTGGCAATACACCTTTGTACAAAATTTTAAAAGATACGATTGTCTTTGTTTTAAGCTATCAGTTTGAGTTAGCAATCGAGGTAAAGGGTAATTTCAATGATATGATGCAGACTATGTTGTGCTAAGCTATCAGTTTAATTTAGCAATCTGAGGTAAAGGGTAATTTGATGATACAATGCAGACTATGTATGGTGATAAAGACATTGACTCACTGCTTGTACTCGAATAATTAGCACGGTGTAAAAAATTACAGCATGTTTTAAACTGAATACTGAACAGCCAATATACCGTTATGATCAGTGGTGGCTTTCTAAGTTATATTACAAAGAAAGCTTTAAAACTTTTTTCTATAGTTTTTGGTTTTACAGTACAGCAATAAAAATACAAAAAAATATCAGTATAACAGACTAATAGGTAAACAGGTGCTTGTTCATGTTTAAAACTATTGTGTTTGTGTTTTTGAATTTATATTGAGATGGTAAAATATTTAGAGTACTACCCACTTTTTTTTTCTTTTTATACAATACTTAGTATACGAACATCCACACAAAAATTTAAAATAATTAATTGATCTAGACTTGGGTGTTACCCTGAATTATGAATGTCGCCCAGTGGCAAAATAAAATCTAGACCAAAACCTTTATCCATTTAATCCAGCCGCCTATGTAACGAGGTCTGTAAACCCGAGGATCTACTGTAATTCATTTAAAATTCTTTACAAATTTTGCATGGCCTGATGGATAAAAGTCTTTTCAGCTAATCCCGATATAGAATAGTTTACAAAATTTAGGAACATTTAGTACAGTGGGTAAATATTAACTTTGGTAAAACAATTTCATCGAACAAGGTATATACACCATATATAAAACATTAAAGGTGTTTTTGACACTAGAATAACATGTCCATGAGAATGAACTTTGTACCATAACAGGATGTCTATGCAGATTGTTTAGTGAAGAGATGAGAAGATAGTACGGAAGCATAAACAAAAATAACATTACAATGAACTTAGGAATGAAAAAATATTATCGATATACTGCATAGTTTGTACCGTATACATTTTGTTAATTATTGCAAGAGTACGTAAAATGAAAACCTATGACGTCACACTGGTAATTAATCGAAATTGGAAAAATGGAACCAAAAACCAGATTGATAACACAATTGTTGGATAACTATTTACAAAAGTACTATGCACAATATCCTAATATATAAATGCTAACCATGTTGAAAGAGGAATTGTTGTACAGAATATTTCTGTCAACAATTAAAAATATACATTGAAGCTTCAATCATTATCAACTTCACTACCCTCATATTTTCAGAAAGTTTTACAATTACATAGAGAATATTTCACAAACTTAACTTTTGGAACTCGGTAGGTCTGGAACATGGTACATTCTTAAAAGCAGCATTTTTACAGTAGATAATAGTAATTTAGAAACTATACTCAAGGTAAATATGAATAATAAAAATATGATGTTATAATAAGGTGGCACTTATTATAAACATCGAATTAGGCTGCTCCTAAGCGTAGCTAACCTTTTTTGGACTGTTTGGCAGAGCAGGAATATATATTGCACATTATTTCTCGGAATAAGATTAAAACGTTTGAATATTATATTTAGTGAAACATTGCTGTACTGCATATCTGAGCAGTTCTACTTATCACTGTACAGCTGCTATAAACCATACATACAAGGTACAACAATAAAGCTCGGATTATAAGAATAAAAGCAAGCTAAGAGACTTGGACTACATCCACGATAGGTTCGGATTGAATTTCCCTTTCATCCACAGACCCTGTTGACGTATTCAACGGAAAATCGAGACATAGAGAAGGAGCTCTAGCAGATGGGTTGTATGACACGAGGTCGGAAGAGACGGTGAAACAAGGGTCCTTGTGTTGACTTCTCACATGTCTACTTAAGCTAGCTTTTTCTCTAAAGCTTGCCTTGCATTGCGGACACTGGTACAGAAAATCACCAGTATGCACCTAAACAGCAGGCATAAAATGATGATTTTATTAAGACTCATTTTGCTTGATTCCCATATCCCAGATTGAGAAGAGTGCAGTATTTTTCAAACAATGTACCATGGTTTAGTTTTTTAATCTCTTTGAAAGAAAATGCCAGCAGGGTTTTATGATGTTTGTGTTATACACAACGCCAACTAGTTTAGCGAAACTAAATAGTGGTTTAAGAAAGGAATTCATACTAGTTATAGGTAAGCATTTATTAAGGCTAAAAGTACTGATAAATGGTGTCGCTTAATCACATATCGATTTGTAGCTCCACATCGCCAAATATTACAGATTTTATAACATTTGATTTTTTTACGGCATGATGTTCATATTGAATTCTACTTCGTTTAACGCCCAATGATTAAGAATTTCAAGCGAACTAATGTACTTACATTCTTATGTTTGACTAAGCTTGATCGTTTTGTGAATCTTGCATCACACTGGTCACATTTGAAAGGTTTCACGCCACGATGAGCGAGGATATGATAATGCATGGATGCTTTATCTCGAACCCGGGCTTGACAAAGAGGACACTGATATGGTTTTTCCCCAGTGTGGACCTGAATACGAATATGAAATTATTGAAGAATATTATGAGTTTGAGGGAATTCCGAAGACTCCATTCTGTAATAAGTCGCGGTTTTTTAGTTTCAAAAGAAGCATGATAAACCAAAAAGAACTGAATCAATAACCATTTGGCTCTGTAACATAACATAAGCTACAAACAATAATAACCTTCTGATGCCGCTGTACATGTCCTAGCTGAGTGAAAGCTTTGTTACAAACTTTACATCTGTAAGGACGTTCACCAGTATGAGAGCGCAGATGTACCTGGAGTCCTATGAAGAAATTATTGTGATTATCAACAGGCTGTATTGAGAACATTGAAAGTACAAATGTCATATGATATTGTGACAATGTCATAAATCATGGCTAATAACGCACCTGCTTTATTTGGAAATGCTGAATCACATCTATGACATTTGAACGGACGTTTCATATGTTCTGTGGTGCGATGCTTACGCAGAAGAAATATAGTAGCAAATTCCTTCTTACAGTGGTAGCATCGATGAACAGGCTGAAGTAAAGAAAGTAAAAATGATAGCTCAATTCAAGTAATTCAGTACTTAGATGGGAATAGACAGAGATAAATACATAAAAACAGAATAACTTGATACAATATAATACCTCGTACTACGCCATTAATCGGTTCCGGGAGCCGCAAATTAAGACGATTTTTGACGTAAGCCGGACCTAATGCCCTATAAATGCCTTAGGTGTGCAAACAAATACCTAACAATTAACACCAGACACATGACAATTAGCGTAAACAACACACGCAAGAAAATAAGCCTCGTTATAAAAGAAGATTTCACTACGCTTGGGAGCACTCACAAAAGGAAGCGGAAGACAATGCATGAACATGATTGCAATTACATGTCTAAATACATATGGCATTGCATGTCTTAGTTTTGCTCGCTTCAGAAGCAGTAGCAACGCCGTGACGCGCAAAGATGGCTGAATTACGATGTAAAAAGTTTGTATGCTTTACAGTACTGTATATGCAATATTTCGTTCTAAAGTGTTTTTGCAGCCTACACTAAAATTTTAAATTGTTTTTTGAAACTTTGATCGTTTTTTCGAATATATTTTAAGAAAAAATTAATTTATTTGACGCTGCTGATTGACAGGAGATAATAATGTTTACAGCAGCATTAAGTTGAATCTAACATAGGACGAAACGATGTAACACTAGGTGTTACTATATTTAGATTGACCTTACATCCTTCGCATATAATATTGTTATATTTTTACCTAGGGATCATCTGGGTCAAATGAAAATTCCTTCAACAAAGCCATTCAAGGGGAATTTAAATAATCCAAAACATACCTGATTGCCTGTTGCCGCAGTAAAATTGAAATCACTATTTTTTTCACCGCCCACGCTTCCGATGCTGCTATTGGTTAAGACAGGCACTTCCGACGTGCTAGGAGGAGACGTGGCACCGACAAATGACCTCTCAACGGAGTTCAAATAACGCTCGTACGCTGAAGTGAGATAATAATCTTAGAAAACCGGTGGGGTGTTATCATATGCATCTCCTTGACATTTAAGTCAAATGACTCACCATCACGATTAGTAGATTTTGGCATCTCAATCATTTTTTCTGTATGAGAAAATGATGTCGTTTGGTAAAGTTGATTTAATGGATGATAGATACGACAATGCATAGCTAGTGACCATTCTGTGGTGAATTCAAGTCTGGAACCAAAGGTAAGAATGTTGTTTGTTGTTGTTTTATATTACTATTTAAGGAGTGATTGCACATGACGTAATGTCTAATTAGATACCTGCAAAGCTTGCAGGTAATACCGGTAGAAGTTACTACCGAATTTGACTGCTGCAAAGGAGGTCTTGGGAAGGGTGGGTGAAGTCCTTGGGATCCGCTAGATTGTCCTCTGTTCTGTTGATTATAACTGGCATTCAACAGAGCAACTTGGTTTAGTGCTTGAGATCTCAGCATATACAGGGAAGCAAAGAATGCAGGTGTGGTATTCATCAATCCTGATATAAAGGAGTAAAATAACATTTGAAATTTTCTGTTTAGGGTGGACAAATTATTATGGACTATGAGTACAACAGAAAATTTACAACCCTACAATTGCTAAATACTGGTAAAATCGAAACCTTTTTAGGCGAATACTCGTAAATAGGGGAAATGGTGTACATATATTCATAAAGGTTAATGTCAAATTAGTTTGACTGATGAAAATGGCTGTACCCATGCACTCCTATTTATCATAAAGATATTTCAAAGACACTTTGTACCTTGAGATGGTGAAGGAATTGATGTGGCAGACAGAGATGTAGAGTAATCTTTCAGCCGTTCATCCTTTTGTTCAGTGGAGTGGACATTTTCATTAGAATCGACAAAGTTTTGTTCTTCTACTGATAAAGTGTGATGCTTTCTTCCTTCTGCTGCCATGACATCCAATTGTCTGGATGTGTTCACAGGTGTATCGCATTCAGAAATTAAATTTTGAAAAGATTGATTGGGCGCAGAGATACCATTCTGCCCAGCGTACCTGAGAATACCAGGAGTGGTGTTGGAACCTGCCAATTGCTGAATATTGTCTGGGTAGTGAATTTTATCAGTCATACCGATCGGGAAAGGTAGAACTTTTGGGTCAAGGTGTTCTTGGCGGGGTTTGTTAGAATAATTAGGATTGTATCGAGAATGAAACTGGGACGGAAAAACATTTTCTGTTTTGATCCTGCTGGTATCAATGAAGCTTCCATCTCGTGAGCAGTCCCATTGTTTTAACGAAAAGCTATCCCTGTCCATGTTAGAGCTGTGGTCCACCTTCGAAAAAGGAAGATCATCATTTCCAACTGGTGGGACACATTCTTCACTAGTTATGACCGAAATTTTTCGGTTGAGCTGTTCATTGGAAATATCGGAATAAGCCTCGCTATCTTTTCTTCTCCGTTTGGAACTGATGTCCGATTCCACTCTTTCTGCATTGTCATTCACATGCAATGTACTAGGAGCAGACGTAGGTCGTTTGTCTTTGTCGGCTTCTGTTGGAAAATTTGGACCTGAGAAGCACAGACTTATGCTCCTGTGTATTTTTGCAATATCCCCTTGGTCTTCAGACTCGTTGGAGCGGTCATTAAAATGAGTTGGTTCTATATCATTGGCTGTTCCATGCTCTAAATGTGGGTGTATGTATGTAAAAAAATGTGTATGTGTATGTGGTAAAACTATAATACCTATATATATATATATATGAATAATGGTTGTTGATTTATATGATATGGTTCAGAACATCTGCATGTATATACATATTTCAAACAGTGGGGAGATATTTCGATGATTGGAAACTGATTCAGCCAGCTGCTGAAAGAACTAAAATTGAAATATTCAATAACAGCACATTCTCATATCAATTACGAAAATTGAGTGGGCCAAATTTGAAATTATCATTCTCGTCAAGGAAATTCAAGAAAGCCAGTACCTTTAAATGAACTATTGTTGCTTGAACAAGAGGAGATCCCACTAGATGACGATGTTGTAGATTCCTTGCTTTCGACCCTCTTCAAATTTTCCGGCTTACGATAATAGTTTTTGTTAACTGCGCCACTGTTAGATTAATAAAAAACGTAAGTAAGGTCAATTGTGAGTGTTCACTAGAATATGATTTTGAAGTGACATCAATTTCCGTAACTCATTACAAAATTCGCTAGAACTATTGTATTATATTCATATTATTTGAGAAGCACCTTTTAAGTCAATTAATCTTGGAAATTGAAAAATGACATTGTGACATTTGGTTGAAAGTTGGGATACGGAAAAACAGTTGAAAACCAATATTCTAGTAGTTTATAAACTATATCATTGCAAACCCGACACTCCATCTTGTAAATGTTGGAGAAGACACCCCTCGACTCATTGCATGCCGGCACGCAATTAATTACATAATCGCTTTTTTAAAAAAAATTGTTAATTTATCCTTCGAATAAAAGGATTAAGAATTATTCATTGCAAATCGGAAGGTTGCAAGAAAAAAAGTTAAATTGAAGGAACTTTATGATGGACTGATGGTGGACGTGTTCCACTGAATGCGTAAACAAATATTATTACCGCAAAAGGTATAGCCTTATCTGGTAACAACTCTCAACATGACTCTCCTCTCTGAACTTGCAATGAACTTTACGCAACATACCACGTAAAATTTATGATCTTGTGGATTTATTGCTGAATTGCAATCAGGAAAGATTTCTTACCAAAATATATTGTTGTTCATATCTGCATCGAGGACAGTGCTGTCCGAAGATTCATTGTCTGGAGAGAAGGAACTAGAAGTATGCGTAACAGACCTGGATGAAATCTGAGCCCGCAAAAATTTGCGGCAAATATCGCTCACCTAAAAAATTGATTAGTTTATTTCAGTGGTTTGCTAATTTCTTCCAAAAGTCCAAGAGTGAGTCCAAAAACCTATGACTAAAATGATAAGTACCTGATCAAGGTCTAATATATTGGCGGTGAGAAGTATCTCTGCAACATTTCCTTTCGTTAGCAAAAGTTTCGAAGTGTAGATCATGTTCAGAATGCAGTTGAAACTTTCTGAGGAAATCATACCTTCGTAATAAAGTAGAGAGAGGTGCTTACCGTGAGCCATAATACAAGGATGTCATTGAAAGAAAAACTATTGTAACTTGTGGCAAATGAGGCAATAGTAACCCTGGAGGTAACCTTCATAATATATGATTTACATACACTTTATTTTGGCAAGTAAAAATACAGTGGACTAAACACGTTTTGGATTTAGTCTACTTGGTGACCCTTGGTACACAGATCATGAAGCAAGTAGGTTCAACTCAAGTGTATTTCACTTGAGGCATTGTTTTGTTTATTGGTTGTTATAAAACCCAAAGATATGCATGATTTTTATCTCCTTCATTGTGTTGACAGAAATATATTAGAAGGCCTAACTGTTTATTCTTTACATAACACCATATAAACAATGCATGCGTCTGCTGAGTATTGCTTTGCGTTTCAACAAGATTTAGCCATCTGTGATAAGTTAAAACCAAAATTCTAAACAATGAATAAACTGGAAACATGTATGCGTTGCGCTTTTTTGCAAGTACATTTGAAGGTTGTGCGACCTAAACAGTAATTATGATGGAAGGGGAAAAGAAAAGGGGAAACAATACCTAAATGGATAACTGCTTCACTTAATGATTTGTTCTTTTCATTGGTGTTTCCATCGAGACTAAGAAGCTCTGTTTCGAGATAACGACTGCAGGCCGCCAATACCGCCTAAAAGATATCAAATTACCGGTATGACACAGTTACCAAAAGAAGAGAAAAGATACGGTTATGTAATCGAAGAGACGATGAAATTCACGTAGACCAAACTTAGCCTACATACTTTATTATTTTCTTGAATATTTATTTATTCTAGAATATGTAATCTTTGTAGATTCGTAACAGCAATGAGATACCTTGTGTGCTTTGAATGAACGTCCATCATTAGTTATGACTGTAGTGTCGCACATTGAACCGTGCTTGCGTTGTTCGTCTAACTTGGCCATGATCAGTTTGGAGAAGTTGGCAAAAACATGCAGATGCTATAGAAAATAATAAATAGATTTTTGAATTTACTGAAGAGTGGTTTTCAGGTATCAATAACTGCTATGTAAGAGACCATGCTGTGTATAATGCTAGTGCAATAGGGTAAAATATACATCCCAGTCTATTTGGCCATGACATAATATGTATTGATATAGAATATTTATACGGCACGATATATGGCTGGAATAAAAGGAATAATGCAACAGTAATGCTCTAAAAGGTTTTATATCATGGAACGAGAAAATCAAGATTTTTTATCAGGAAACAATATGCAATAGTGGTATCAGGTAGATAAATTCTAATTTTGCATGCAATGCAATAACTGATACATGCAAGATAGCAAGGGTAAGGAAAGGATTACAATGAATGAACAGTATCGTTGTTATCCTGGTAAAACTTTTACTATTTTCATAGCCTACCGACTTTTTCATTATGTTTGAAGAAGTTAATGCCTTACAAAATGGTTAATATCAACAGTGGAGTATATATGTCTAGTCAGAGGTGGGACCGGTCATCTCAGAATTCGCATTCCTGAATTTTATTGTAAATGGAATAGATAAAGAAAATTATTCAGCCAATATTGCATTGGATAAGGGAAAACATTATTTTGAAACAACTCTGTTATCTGGTTTCGCTATTACCTAAATATTATTTAGCCTCTTCCTTTTACACTTCATCTTAAGTCGAACCCATTTGATTTGACCGCTCTAGCCTTGCCTATCACTATATTGAAAGATAGAATGTTCCATTCAATGTACCTCACAAACTTACCGAAGTTTGCTGATTGTCATCTTCTATCATTTCCTGAGTTGCTTCTTCACCTGCAGTCCCAGATCCTCTGTGTCCAGTACAAAGAACTTGGGTGTCGATGACATAATTGAACGGAGAAGAAGATGGCATACTGACTTCCATTTCTCGATCGTTTTCCAGCCAAACACTGTTAGTATTAATTACTCAATCGTTGTAATTATCATCTGCAGAAAGAAGAACCAATATCTGTTTATCGGTTATCATCTGAATTAGATCAGGAAATCCAGACAGAATAAATTTTTGTTCAATACAGCAATCCAAGAAAGGTAAAAATTCTGGTGGTGTTTCTTTTACACAAGATCGAGTTACTCAATTAAACCGGAATAAGTCTGTTCAATAAATCATCTACTCATCCGGAAAAACAGAAGCGATGCTATTGTGTGCAGGCGAGAAGTTTCATAATTAAGAGCCGTTTGTGAGAGAATGAATGGAGACAAGAAATGAATCATTGCAGAAAATCGTTTCATTGTACACTGCACCCTGTTACATGTGTTCAATTGAATTCACGTTGTTCGGAAAACGTTAGATAGCATTATGTAATTTCTATTGAACGTTTCTCACACGAGTAATTGTGAATTTTTGAAACATTTCCTTTCGCACTTTTCGGCACCGACTAACAACTGACGAAATGGATTTCAATGAGGTATTCTTACAGTGTAATTTGCTCCAGATGTTATCGTACACCACGAGCAACATCGTGTTATTTAGAGTGAAATAGCCTCAAAACGAATGCAAGAGAGGGTCTGCCACGTACAAATATACAAAGATTAACTATGATCCACTTACGTACAGACATAGACACAAATCATTTTGTCAAAACCTTGTCTTTCACTATAAAAATCTGCAGAAAGTGGGGAATACCCTAAAATCGCAAATAGGCCCCATGACAATATATGACCCTGTTATCGATAGCAACAGAATATCAAAATTCGAGAACCAAATCCTGGGACTATTTTTTTAGGAAAACGGCCTTTGCACTCTTCCGTAAAACATGAAACTCGGCGCGCAAACTTCCAAGGAAGTTATCGCGGAGAAATATTGTATCGTGTTACATTTAATTTGCCGCCTTTCGCGAACTCGCTGTTCTCCAGTTCGAATAACCTCAGATAACCTATTGCGATTAATTTACTTGCAATAGAGAGGCTTGTCGACACCGATGAGGAATATTCTTTGAATTGAAGCATTCTATGTTGGCAACCAAGGTAAGGGGTTAACTATACTTCATTCCAACCGTTTCCCCGTGTATTGTCCCTGACATAAAACGGTAGGAAATTTGTGCCGTATGAATTCGCTTATGTTAGTAATATTTAGGCGGGTTTTTCAGGGATTCGCGTATTGCATTCCTTCAGCGATATTGATGTGGCTTGAGAACATAGGTAACGCTATCTTATGAACCTCAATTGTGCTCTACCGCCATTTTATATTACGGAACTTAGACACATCGTTATTGCATATAACACTAATATGACGACGACGTGACACTCACGGTCGGTTAATCGGTCCAGATATCATTGCTGTTCATTTGTCATCACAGATAGAAACATCTTGTTAACGCAAGCGTTTGAGATTTGAACATTTTTCCACGCTTCCAATACATCAATCGTCTTCTGCCGCCATTTTATATCAAGGAATTATTTCAGTAAATTTGTTTTTAAATAGGACTAGAATATTTAATTCAGGACGCGTTAAGGTCGGGTTAATAGACCCCAGCCTACTTCTCTCGCATATCCATTTTTATTGCAAATATTATTACAGACCTACATTTTATCAGCGATATACATACTGTAGAACTTTTGATATAACTTTTAATAAATAAGTACCCCACCAGCACATATATGACGTAGGTTCCACCAAGTTCACACCTAGTTCAGGTTGATATTTATTCTGATTTCTGTAAAAAAAGGATTTACAAAGCTGATGTTGCTTTGGGGGATTCTGCGCGCTCAAAATAAACTCCGACGAATACTAATGACGTACATAAACGGCAGATAAGATAGATTTTCATGTATTTTTACCATTTTAACCAACAACAGGAAATACTTTGTGTATATAGACAATGAAAACAAACGGATTTTTGCAAAATTTGCACATTTCTATGCCGATAAATACCGCCAGCTGGGTTGATGGAAACGCACTTACTTTTTATAGCAATTCGCTGATTTTGCGAAATGAAATAACATTCACGTATACCAAATTATAAAATCAGCTTGAGGATTCTTATGAAAAATGTATTAGATTTATCCTCGGGCCTTTAAACTATCTATATCGGATATGCATAGAATTGTAACAATACAAACGAGGTAGAGGCTGCGTAATTTAGATATTCTTGTCCGAACAGAATCATGAGATCAGAAATTTCAGTTAAAACGAATACCCGCTTACCACCGCACCAATGAACTCTTCGGAATTATCTTGTCTAGAGACGAGCAATAGAGTCGTAGATCTAGGGAATCCAAATCCAGCACCGCAATTTTCAGCAGTCGGCACCTTCGTAGAAACGAGCGCAAATCTTACCCTAAACCCTCGAACTATTCGGAGAAGTGCGAGAATGTTATGCAACTAGGTCGAAATTAACGAAGACGCTGTTATAATAGCTTAGAGCTTGCGATAGTTTAGGCCGACGCTCGTCGCCTCTGGCTAATAAGCACATGACACTATTGTGCCTAAATTTACAGAAGATTCGACAAACGGGCCTTCTTCAAAAATATAAATACATTAATTTTTGAATACAAGCAAATGGAAATTAATCAACGTTACTTGTCATTTCAATCGTCATTCAACTCATCATCGATTTACTATATGAGATAGACATGAGAGTGGATGAAAACTCTATTATCTGTTCCTAATGGACATGGTCTAGCTACAAAATGGAGCATGGCAAATAGAGATTATGTAAAATCCAAACTAAACAAGCAACGAAATAGTTAGATTTACACGACCGCTATGGGCGAAACAGCAGTCCTGCGGCGTGCCCGGGCTCCAGGGCTTCATTTTTTTTTAAATCGCCGCTACCTGCAACGAGTCACCCACGTCACCACTCCGAATTTGGTTCAAATCGGCCAAATCGTTTGGTTTTGTATAGCGTAAAACCGACAGGCACGCAAAAGTTACTATATATATAAATATATATGGAGATAGTAATTATATATAACTTTCTACCTCATTAACGACAATGGGTTTTAGCATTCTAAAATATCTGCAAAATTCATTTTTTTTAACGAATTGAATAATTATCTGCCTAACCACTGATTCAATGGAGCATTTGCACTGACTGTCGTATATATAAATGCGAGTACTCACTACTGTATTATAATACATTTCGTGTTGTACGTTTTCTAGTACTGCTCCAAAGAGAAATGACATCCAGTTTCTAATAAGAGCCAATTTTTCGTAATATTTTCGGGCCTCGAAAATATGAACACGGTTCGGCGTTAATTCGCTTGTCGCAGAAACAGTCTTCGTCTAGGCGGCTACGCCATCTACTACAACTAATCGTAGAGCGCGAAAGCCTTAACGTATCGCATACAAGAGGAAACGGAATCAGACGATTACTCAAAACCAACGGCACTTGTGGCGGTTTCTTGGTTATGCAAATCCTACGTTATGCATCGTACCTTGCTGTTGCATTGTTTTATATAGACTTCGTGCGTAATACTACATAAGACATGCCGTGGTTTTACGTGTTGATAATAGAATTAAATGTTTATGCTATAATGCTAATTACATTGCAATCTAATCAATCTCCCTCAAAGTCCTGCCGGACGTCCCCGAAATGTCATAGGTAACAGTGTTCATAACGCCACGTATCTTGACGCTATCGTTGTGCTATCGTGGTTAAAAATGGGGATTCTTAGGAAACAATTATTCCAAGCATTCGTCATTAGCACGTATAGTGATAATGATACATGATAGGGGGTAATTTAGGAGCGCGTTGATTTTATTAGGAAGTCAACCTGTCGTCATAGGAATTCATGGCTCACGCGATTTTGCGTAAATTTTGTTTGGTGTATCAATCCGATGATGCCAAGTTGGTACTCACTAACCTTATAATATTCCTATTATTTTTTGGGAAGAAATCTAAAAATAATTTACAATTTCGCTTCGCTAGTTGAATTTTATCTATAAAAGAATCATTGAAATGCTAGCAATCTCGACAACCTTATAATTAATTTACGTTACATCACAACTGCCCAGCTTCCAGTTAAACCAATATCATCGACCCAAAACAATGTATGTAATTACATATGCTTTTAAAATTAAATTAGTATTTAGGATTAGTATTGTTGAGAAGGTGTTCTAATACAAACTTTTAAATCTTTTCAGGTTATGTTCCAGAGCCCCTTCATATGGTGGTATGTGAACAATTACTTGCGATAAGTTCCAAAAGGTAGTAAGAGCTGTTTAGAATGACTTTTCTAATACATGATTAATTAAGTGTTCAACATAATAAGATATCTGACTTAAGTGTGCAATGACTGAAATAATTCCCAAAAACTACGTATTTTAAAGTTCCCCAATTAAGGAAATATACAAAAAGAAATGTAGGAGAGATTGATCAAAGTAGTTTAAAGATTTCCAGTACGTAAATAACAAAAAAATTCTCAAAACATTCAAATCAACCTCCGTATAGGTGACAAATTTAAGCTCTACGGTCGGTATACGCCTGACTACTAATGGCCAAAAAATTCTTTCATGTTTTATATAAATTATATTTTTATCTTACTTTTTAATGAAGGGATATAAGCGATAAATGTTGAATAGAATACTGTGCAACTCAATAGAACATTTTATTACGATGCGGCTCGTTGAACAGACATTTTCCGAAACCATGTCGCGGTATACCAAAACTAAAATGGCGGCTATACGATTACAGAATTGTTATCTGTACTCGGAATCACTTACACGGAAGTGTATTACTTTGAATTTAGAGACGGCAATGCGATATAAACGGTAGATAACAAAAATGCCGATATAAGTAAGTCCAATGCTACTACAGTCTACTGCAATCATTTCTCGGGATTTGGATTAGGTAAAGCGTTGTGGCTCGGGTTGAAATTCGAATTTGAAAAAAAAATTATTCAAAAAAGACATTATAAGCCCAGCCCTATCGCAAACCGTGAACCCCCAACAAATATGGTAGGCAGCTTACTGTAGTAACACTGTAAGTTGCATTAAAATCCAGTTGCATACTCTATCTTACTACAAGCGCGTAGATTTTTACATGATATTGAATATGAGAGGAATACATAACAATGCTGATCGAGTATTATTGGGCGTTGTCACCCTGCAGCATAATAAAGTAGTTTAAAACAGAAATCCCGATTGACTGGTTGTTATGCAATGCCAAAGAGCAGGGTTTATGCAACAACCAGCCTCTTGCCTTATACGAACGCATTGACCTGACCGTGACCTCATTTTTTACATAACAGTGGAATTTGATCGACGAAAATATTGAAATAAATTGTTATTCGCAAGTTTCCAAGCCAGAGAATTTTCTAGCTGTGATAGCAAGAATATAATAATTTACGCGGAGAACTGCACTAAACCTTCAGGCTACGTATTCATGAAATAATTCAATGGTGATTTGGGTTAACGCGTTGCAGAAATTGGACTTCCTTGTAATAATTTAGCACGTCCAAAATCTCAATTTTTCAAATACAGTATAGTATATAGTATACAGTGCGTTACGATGTATATCCTGTTTTCCAATTATTACTCTTCATGTTTCATTTTAGATGATTTTTTACGCATTCACGATATATCTGTCAATATTTTGGCAGTCTTGTTACACGTGGCCTCGTCGTATATATTGCTGAACAAATTTCGAGCTCATAACGTGAAGGAAACGGATCTGCTATTTAATCCTTTTGACATACATTTGGACTTTGTTCAAGTTTTTTAAATAATCGGAGGATATGCCGAACACGGGCTGTGGCATCGTGGAATGCGTTGTAATTAAAACCACATTCAAAACGACACGTTGCTGTCCCAGCTATGTCAATGTGAGCTCTGTTACCAAACAGCGTCAATATACATGACAAATAGAGGGAAACGTGTTGAATCAAAATCTATGGCATAGAGAGGTTGATAGGAAGAACCTGTCAAATCTGAATTTATTACAAAATATATCGGGATATAAGATGGCAGCACGTTTAAGAGTAGTAGTACTTTCGAGAATCTGAATCACGTTTAACAACATACTATGATTGAATGCAAAACTTAATGACTTCATTCATAAATTCCCCAAGTTCCCTGTGATAAATGTACGTAGTTACACTTAATATAGTGTAACGGGAGGGCATGTATGAAATATATTAACCCTGTAACATTATTGTGTGGCTCCAGGTTCACAACCATGGTGAGCAGAATTTATTTTGTTATTCAGAAGTTATTTTGTAAACTTCAAACAGCTATAGTATAATTGAAGGCAATCAAAATGTGCATGTGAGTTAATGGACCAAGTAGATCTTTTATATTACATTTCAATATAAAAATTCCTACATTTGTGTATTTGACTGCAGTTGAACGCAGGTCCCCCTTAGAAGGGGGCGGCCCTTGTCGGGTCAATATTCAGCAGTCCTTGAAATATGGATCAACATTAATTACAAATAATTTTAAATGCCGCGCAACAGTACATCAAGGGGTTAGGGATTTGATATTTTGTACAAGATGGAGTTCCCAGTCCCAAGTCCTAAGCCCACCCTTCTGAATTACGTTCTATCGGGGTGGTCTTCCCACAAGAACCTGGCGAGGATCAATCGTGGATCAAGCAGTTGTGGCCCGAGGCCACAATGTGTATCAAAAAACGTGCTAAATGACATTGTTATATGACGAAATTATATAATGAAAATATTCACCTCTTAAACTTTTCCGAAAGCTGCGACAAGACGCGTAACCAAACGTCGACATAGACGCAGTACTTTGTAATCGCGAAATAAAAGCTTGAAGACGATTTCTGGACTCCTAAAAATAAAGAAATTACAAGTAAGTGTTTATTACGCATGGAAATTATCACACTGTTCCCAGAGGGGGGGGGGAACTTTATCCAAAAAAGTGAATGAAAAATAGAGAAATAATTTCCAATACTGTACTGTCTTTGTCATTTATTTATACTGTACTGCAAAAGTATAGACAAAAAATTAAAAATCAATTCCTTCTTAAACTATTATTCCCCAAATTCAACGCATAGATGTATTTTTGAAATCATATATTTGGAATATGCCTTATGACCTGGATCGGTAAATGGACTTGGGTAAATGGACCACAGGGTTGGATAAAAAAAAATGCCTGCATCTCTGGGCATTCTCTGCATGTCAAAAGCTCTCCCTTGGCGTTTCGATATAATTTTTGAGCAGTGAAAGCTATAGTTATAGCCTACTTGTTGGTGCAATTGTACGCCGTGGATTAATGGACCGACCTAGTAGGTGAAGGATCCTCGGGTCAGGTTTAAGGCGCGCTGTCCACTACTTGGCAGTGGATTACCTATTAAATAGTATTCAAGGGCCATATCATCTTTTGTGACCTATAACGTCGACAAAGGTCAAGAAATCGAACTAAATTTAATACATAAAAATTAACACTAAACGGTTTTAATACATGCGCATGGCGAGTAGTGCCTTAATTCGAATTAGATTTCATTCAATTTCAATTATTCAGTGGATTTGTTTGATATCTTTCGGGAAATAACGTATCACGATATCGTTGCATTTTATTCAGTCAGGAATGTAGGCTACGTCGCTTCGAGTGTGCGTTTTTTTCTAGAATAGGCGCTACAATCCGCCGAACACCGTGAATCGGGCTATTGTTTTCCGTTCGAGGACGTTCGCTTATGTAAGCAAAAATCCTATCAGCAGCGTCAAAACAGGATAATTTATTAATTCGCAATTTAATCTAGAACTTTCGACAGCTCTCTCGCATGAAAAAAAAAAATGGGAGGGAATTTTAACCGCAAAATTTACGTTTTTTGCTACCATTAAGTTTCGTAAGATATGTTGCAGAAATTTCCATGGTACTCGTGTTCATCCGTTATGTAAGCCAGAAACTTGTCACACCTGTTTTTTTCTATAAAACTGCGTGATGTTTTCACGCGGAAGAACTCTTAATTACTTGCTTGATGTTATTGTTCTCAAAACGTGTTTTCCGTTGGGTAATTCTCCGAAATGAAAATTATCAAAGTCTAATCGGCCTTTTAAGGCTATGGTTATCGACCCAGATGCTGAAGTCGCTTTGAGAGTGTGATTACATGAACTTATATTTCGATAGTAATTTTATTTCAGAACATGTAAAGGATCTATGCATTTCCTCTACATGCTGTACCAAGTCACACACCAGCAAGCGCGTTAAAAACTCGCGTAACGTCTATCGCCTTGTTTGTACGCGAACCTAATTCGTAAACTAGAACTATTTGCTAGAGATCAAATTGAGTTCTTAGAACTCGTTGCCGGGGGCAGTGTTTCAAGAAACTTGAGGTGACGTTCAATTTCCTAGGAACAGATTATAAGTTACCACCGGAGCGACGTCGTACATACGACAAAGACGCGTGATTATCTAACAGCATCTTTTTAATCACGATCTTGCCCTATTGACCTTACTTGCTTTATTCGGAACAAGGTTTTCTTACACGGTATGCAACCGCACAAATATAATCTAAAGCACTTTCCATTTTAATTCCATATTTATAAGTTTTCACTAACGTGAAAACTCTTTCGGATTGCTGTCTTATATTATTATTATTATTCATTTTTTAGCTCTACCATGAGCCAGACGGGTGCATGCAGCATGCCAGCGTATAACCTTTTTAGTTTATTCATTTTTTCAGGGGACTGATGAAGAAAAATATGCATTGAATAAGGAAAAAAATTAATTGAAAATCAATTCGGGGAATTATTCTGCAAATTTTAGTGACCGGTCGAAACCGGGTACGGTTAACAGGGGCTATGCTTGACCAATCAAAATGAAAATACGAAGAAATATTTTACGTGCTTATCCCCTCGCTTAATTGGGAAAAATAAACTGCTGGTGTAAAAAACATCATTACGAATGCTCAGTTTATCTCAAGGCTATTAAACTGCGCGCTACTTGACTGTAATGGGGAAGCGTCAGATGAATCCACCAAAGTCACTCTTTAGTTTAATACATGATCCATAGAGATATAAATAGTACAAATTACTTTAATATTTTATAAGAACTGTACTACAAAATTGCGTAGAATAATTAGGAACTTATTTTCGCAAATGCGAGTTCTTTTTAATTGCAATGCTTCTCAATAATGAGAATGTAAAAAAAAGTAATTTGAAAATTTAATATAATTCAATTCGAAATTTTCATCGACCTATGTCTGATTGTTGTTTTTGTTCAAAGCTTCCCAGACATTCAATTTCCTTCAAACCCAATTATTTTGGTAGGGTTCGTTTATTAAATTTTCTCGCGTAACCATTAATCACACTAGAACGTAATTGGCTGTAAGGGGTTCGTAGGCCTTGCCGAAGCGTTCTACGTGACGCAGAGAGACGATCGTATATTATTTCAACTTTGCAAGCAAAATAAACAAGGACAACATGAAATATCTTTAATACAAAATATACTTATTAAATTAAATTTATATTTTCTCCTTAAAAATGTTAAATTTTCGCTCCAATAACACGATAACACTAGTATTAACGCGAATCGTATACGTAGTATTGTCAAAATTACACCCGTCACACGATAGGACTAATAACATTGACCGGCATAATTCTTCACGACATTCAACCCATAATAATTCTTCGCAATACGCGAGTTTAGGTCTACGAACGTTTGCGTCAGGAACGGACTAAGATCGTAGACCAGGGTTCACCATTTCACCACCAATATTTGCATAACTTGGTATCAAACTACAATCGTTGTTCTGAAAGCAGTTTCTGTACAAACAACAGAGTTGAAGCGCATATATGAAATTTATTTGATTTCCACAAAACTTTCTAGCTTTTTCGAGTGGCTCTAAAAAGAGCCGTTTTTGATGGGCAAAAAGATTTATTTTCTTTTTCTAGGAGTCTTCTTTTTGGGCGACTTCCTTTTCTTTGGTGATTTCTTCTTCTTTTTAACGGTTCTCTTTTTGGGCGACTTTCGTTTCTTCGGAGATTTTTTCCTCTTTTTGGTGGTCTTTTTCTTGGTGGTTTTCTTTTTCTTTTTAGGCGACTTTTTCCTGGGAGATTTCTTTTTCTTCTTTCCCTTTTTCGTCGACTTCCGACCCGTAGCCTTTTTCTTCTTCTTGGGACTCTTCTTCTTTGTCTTCTTAATCGGTTCCTTCGTCGGTTTGATTGCAGCCGGAGCAGCAGCGACTGGTGCCGCTGGAGCGCCCTCTTGCGCTTTGTTTATTTTGAATGATCCATTCGCACCAACTCCCTTGGTCTGGACCAGCTTATCATTTGTCACCATCCTGTTGAGTGTCATGTTGATGCGAGTATTACTCCCTTTACCAAGCTCGTACTTGATATTGAGAAATTTCGAGATCGCCTGGCGGGACGAACCTTTTCTCTCTTTCATTGATACGACTGCATCTTTGATCATCGTAACATAGCTTGGATGGGTCGGCCTTGTTCTAGGCTTTCGCACATCTCTCGGGATCTGTTTAACCCCGCTGATGCGGGGCACCTGCCCCGTATCTTCGTCATCCATTTTTTACGTTCCTGTCGTATTCAAGAAATATATAACTTTTTGCTTGACTACAGGAGAATTGCGGAGAATCCCGTGAACAACATTTAAGATGTTTATGCAGACGTCGACGAAACGATATCTTCCGCTTCTGCGCCATTGTTTCCGATGACACAGCTTTTCTGCAAAATCTTGTTTTTTTTCTTGGAATTCTGTCACAATTTCCACCGAAAGTATTCAAATTCAAAATTTTATCCTGTGACCATTGGAAAGATATTTTATTCCGCTGCGAGTCAAATAAATTTCCTTCGAAAAATATACAAACCGGACAGAGTTTTTGATGCTTTTACGAAGGAAACTCAACGGTTTTACGAATCGCAACCTATAGAATTGTCTCATTTTTTTTACTATAAACGGATTTTGTTTGGTATATTTTAAGCGATTTTTTTATTATTTATTTAAAAGTATGAAATGAAATAATTGAGGCCTTCTAAGCATTTTTTGGAATTGGAAATATTAAAAATGAACAGCAGTAATTTTTCAATCTAAACAGTTGAATTTAAAATTGAAGTGTTATCATTTTCAGGGAAATATGATTTTTAAAGCTCATGACATTTGGTGAAATGGGTGAATGAGGCGAAAGGGTGAAAAACCCTGATTAATATAGTGAACTGGCGCTTAAACTAATATTTTCTCGCTATGCGTATTATTGTGTGAGAAGATAAGACTGCCGTTCATACGAAGTTTGAAACCAAGAAAACAGTTGACAAGCGCAAAAGTGAGGTCGCTATGTAGCTTGTAGTCTGGTTTGAAGTCTATAGACTGTAGATATAATATCATACTGTATTGTGTAGATCTGTGCTTTCCAAACTGTGTGTCGCCTGCAGTGCGTAAGAGTGTCGCGGAGGCGGACATTAAAATGTATTCATGCATCAGTACCTCTCATAAGAAATTAACTTACGGTATGCTATTAAAACTGAATTGCTGTGTCGCGAAATTATGTATGTTCAAAAAGTGTGTCACAAACTGGAAAACTTTGTAAAGCTCTGGTGTAGATTTTATGTGTGTTCCTGGTTCTCACGGTCAAAGTTCAAAACCATCGACGTTGTGCTATAAAGCTACAACCGCATTACTACAAATACGATGCAAATTTAGGAAAGTAGAAGTATAAATAGAGCCAGACAAGGGTAATAACTATTAATTTTATCAACAAAAGCATTTACTTCAAGTTTAACTACTTTTTCTTGCAGATATTAGGGTTAAGGGGTTGTCATATCACGTTTGTTTGATTTTGTATATGTAGAGCGAGTTTAATTATTATCGGTACATAACAACTGTAACGGTCTGGTAAGCAACTAAGCGTTGGTGCTTCTGCTTCGAATTGTTGGAGAACAATAATGAGTAATAGCCCACATTTTGATATATTATGTAGAACATTGAATGAATAAACATCGCACGTAATAGGAAATGCCGCAACCGAGCCCCGCACCATCGCCGGAAAGAGCTCTTTACGGATTTGTGTTGTATCTCTCCAGCTACATACTGTTTGGTATATATTATTTTCATATCTGACTTTGTAATTAGCTTCTTCGATTTTGCTGAAGTGTTTAGATAAACAAGCGTGCTGTAGCTAAAGAAGTACGAAATTATATGGGAAAAGGCCAGAATCATTTTATGTAACCTTTACTAAGAATAAGACTCACATTAGAAACTTTCATGTAGTGGTCACGGTCTGGTTATTTTACATGGCAGTGCATACAAAAATCACTGAACCATAGCTACTACATGGGAACCAAATTTGTTTTAACTTTCAGGTATTGTATTGCATAGACTTTTCATAGACTAACTATTATGCTGTGCAGATTTTGTATCACCGTATAGGTATGTAATAACATTTCACTTTTACTACATCATGCTTGTTGTTCACTGTATGAAAATTTCACTATTACGATCGTGAGCTAAAGTTAAGTCTAACTCAAATTCAACATTATTTTATTCTAGCGTTTTACCTTATTTGGGCTTATTTACCAGAAGAAACTCTTGACTATTTTGGACTGACTTTCCTACCGAAAAAGTGAGCTGTTATTTTTTACTCTTAGTTCTACTGAAATAAAAGCTTTTTTTTACTGCATTAATAACCTATTCTTACCAGGTATTGGGCTCTTGCAATCCCTGTCTATGGCTGCGTGATTGTTTTGCTTATTCCTGTCTTCTATTTACTGATCAATTTGAATTATACTCAGTCGCTGGAAGAAGAAATAATTGGTTTGTTTAAACATTTCAATATTCATAAATAATTATTCCTTATTGAGCAATAAAACATGACATGTCACAACCATGATTTATTAGTGAACAAGTTATTGTACAGATAATCTGTTTGTCTTAAGGAATTAAGCAATGGAAACTACATATGCAGCATATTCAACACTCAAATGCATTACTTGCACTATTTACCGTAATGTTCAGAATATTTTGTTGTAATCGAGCTTTGTAATGCAGTACTGGCAAAGTGATAAGCATAGTCAAAAGAGTATGGTGTTAGAGCTAGGCAGACATTTAATATGTACTGTATATTCAAGTAAAAATAGTTATAGATAGTGTATTTGTTATGGCTGATATATGTTATTCATACATCACATTTGTATGAGAATAACAGGGTCCAATTAAGTCATTTATGCTGCAGGTTTCACATTAGTAGTTACCAACCCCTTCACAAAATTTGTCTAGCTTGAATGCAAAGACAAATTGTTTATCACAACTATACTATACAAGTAATACAACATATATTTTTATTACAGCAAAAAAGGCTCGGATATAGTTTATTGATCATAGCAGTATTCAATTTAAGCAATGTTTTGAATTTAGTATGTCACTAAAGAAGATTTTCCATTGTACCAACACCAATCTATCCCCCAGGAAACATTGATAACCTGAAGTCACCACCCAGGCTGTATTATATAGTAAAACCTTAAAGAGGTTTGCTTACTTGCTGACAGATTTGGTGATAATCCTAATTCTTTTCAATTCAGAGAGTTTTACCAACGAAAAACAAGTTACAACCAAGGTACTTTGTGTCCAAGACAGCTGTGAAGTTCCCCCCATACAAGAACTGGATTTGCCATCAGTCTGTCAGCATTTACATTTACGAAAGGCAAGTGAGAGTGAGAGATAGTGTACCCCTTCAAATACTGCTTATCAAAACATAAATTATTCCTCTTATAGATGGTTTCATGTCAGTCAAATTCTTATCTCGAGTTGAAGCAGATGATATCATATTTCTATTCCTACATTTACTGTCTTGTAATTACAGAATCTACAATAGACCATGGCGAACAGCGTAAACGAAATACATGTGAACGTTGATTTCGACAAGAAAAGTAAATTTACCGGATTCAATATAGAGGATGGTCTGCCGGTCACCCGTCCTCTCGATAATCTGGATGATTTGTTGTCTTGGGAAGCTGATGAACTTAATGATCCTGGACAGAGTTTTTCAATCAGTAATGTCCCTTACACTGGGAAAGAAATTCCAGATGGTTCATCAAAAACTTTGGTGTGCCATGATATGCAAGGGGGATATGTGGACGATAGGTACGTAAAGGAAAGGATGGAGTATATTTAAATGTTGTAATTGTTTTTTTTTCATTGAAAAGAATGAGGGAGACCGAGAGTAAATTATTTCTATTTAGCAATAACTATGTATACTCGAGGCCTCGTAAACTAAGCCAGTTTAGTTCAGTACAATAAATTAGACTGACATGTCAGTACGACAATGAGTAGTGTACAACATTAGTTTTGTTGCACAAGGAAAGTTTTCAAAATGCTGCCTGGATAGGGCAAAATAAAAATGTGAATAAATTTAGGCTACCAATCAGTCTACTGTAATATATCACTTGACGTAGGTTTTTATTTGTAGGTTTGTGCAGGGAACGGTTTGCAAAGACGATAAATGGTATTACCTGCTGTACTGGGATATCATCGATACTTTCGTCTATTTCAGTCATCATTTTGTAACCATTCCGCCGGTAGGATGGATCAACTGTGCCCATCGTAGTGGTGTTGCTGTTTTGGGAACGTTCATAACTGAATGGCTCACGGGAGGGAAACGGTTGGTTCGTTGTCTTTGTCATGTTTTTCCTTTTCGGTAAATAGAAAATATGAATTTTATTAGATGCAAAGTCATCTTTTCTCATGAATATCTATGGAAGTTAATCGCTGACAAGCTGGTGGAGATTGCAAAATATTACAAGTTTGAAGGATGGCTGATTAATATTGAAAATCCTATACTGGTATTTGGATGTACTATTTATGTTGTCAATATAAACAGTCACAGTAAATGCAATAGAGTTTCTAAATTCACAGGGAACCCAAATTGCAGAGGTTGCCAAATTTGTTAAATATCTGACAAAGAAAATGAAAATCGAAATCGATGGAAGTCAGGTCATCTGGTATGATAGCGTTACAAAAGAAGGACAATTGATTTGGCAAAATGCGCTGAACTCAGATAATGTGTGAGTTGGAAAAAATGAAATGAATTTTACCTCCCGATGAAAAACATAGTAAACCAATAACATTGCCCATCTCACATCAGGGAATTCTTTGAAGCTTGCGATGGAATTTTCCTAAACTATGCATGGACAGAATTGATGCTGGAACAATCTGCAGCATTTGCTTCAAAGTTTTCCAGAGTGGAAGATGTGTATGTAGGGGTTGACGTGTTTGGACGTGGATGCTATGGTGGTGGTGGCTTCAACACAGCACTTGCATTGAAAGTCATCAGGAGGTAACGGTATATTACCTTATGCTAATACTACTACTGATATGCTGTAAATAGAAGAAACGGAAATTATTTTCTGCAGTTTCATTTGCTTGAGAAAATAAGTTTTGTTTCTCAGGCACAATCTTTCCGCCGCTATATTTGCCCCCGGCTGGGTAAAGGAAGTTCTGGGGTCCGAAAATTTTGATAATAACCAAGAAAAGTTTTGGACAAGTCTCGCCCACTTCTGCAACCAACATGCCTTGGCCTTCAACGGCAAGAAATTATTGTCCACAGATTTTAGCACAGGAATCGCCCAATCTTCCAGTACTGATCTGTGTGACAGGTTCTTAAATTTGAGCATGCAGCAAACAATGCCAAATTTGTCTGGGAACAACTGCCTTTCTCTCTCTGAGGACAGTCATGCAATGGAGATCGCTGTAGAATCAACAGCTGAAGTATTCAGTGCGCTGTTCACAGTGCATCCTGGTGAATATTTGCTTCTGTATATGAAGGCAGACATGATAAACTTGAATTGTGTTTTCTTGGAGACAAGCGATGGTCAATGTATATTGAGCTATAAGGATTTCTACGATGGCAAATTTTATGTCAGCTGTGCCGGGGATTCTAGGAGTAGGATATGGATGATCGAATCTGAGGATGAGTTCATTTCAAAAACGATCTGCTGCCAGTCTTCTAAAGTTCCGGCAAGAGTTCATTTCCTCTCATGCTCAGTCAGTAATTCATCCATTTCGGCGAAAGAGAATTTAGTGAAAGTAGAAATGCTCACAACACAACCGTTGCTTGTCAAAGGCGAAGACATCACTTGGAAAAAGGATCCAAATTCCAGCAATCTATTGATCAGCTGTACGCTTGATCTCGAAGAAGCTTCTGCTGATAAAACCAAAATTTATTACCTAACCACTACGAAGGATGACAATGAAGACTTCACAAAATCTTCTGCTTTCAAACTGATAGGCAAATCGTTCTGTGCCAAGTATCGTATCAATGATCTGTCCGTGCCAAATCTGCTCTATGACGGACCAGAGAAGAGGCTGGTTTTCAAAGTCTGTAGTCTAAAATTGACTGCCAACTTAAAACTATCTGTGGGCTATTTAGTGATCGACTATGCAGAAAACACCAATTCTGATTCTACTAAACTTAGTGACTAACTCTAAGTTTAATTCTGCAAAGTGCTGAATGCAATAGTTGACCTTCAATTTCGTTCGTCGGAAGATGGCGATAGATAGTCTATTGCTTACATTAGTCTTCAAATATCAGTTAGAGGGCAATAGAGAGTTTTTTGTATGTTTGTCTTCTGGTTGCGATACTTATATTTCTACTCATAAATAAGTTTATAACTCTACAATATTAGTTATGCATGTCAAATAATACATACCATTAATTTACTACATCAATTATATACTGTGTGTCAATAATTTATTGATATTATTATCTGTATACTGCTATGTTCTCTACAATGGGCTCATAATAAAATAACAAGTCTATAAAATCAACAAGAGGTAGCATATATCATATAAGAAGCAGATGTGGATAGTATTAACAGATATATACGACAGCCTGCCGGAAATCATAAGCAACCCGGTCTAGGCATGTTTAAAATCTAGCAATACTAGAGCAAATTGGATTTCGCTGTTATCATTACACTACCGTACAAAATACATATGATACTTCTTGGACATATTTGACGTTGGTAATGTAAAACTCTAAATAGGGAGACGACAAAATCGTCACAAAAACATCCCGTAATAAGGATTTAAATATCATCTTTACTCATCAACTTCTCCATTCAAACGTTGTAAATATTTTTTCGTTCTTTAGTACAGCACTTGAATAAATTTAACAATCTTTAGAAGTGTAAAAGATGCTTTAGCGATACTTTTAGAGATGCTTCGTGATTATAAGATTTATATTATATAATATTAAGATATAATAAGAATTGATTAAGAAATGGCTCAAAGCCAGTACAAATATAACGACACCTCTCGCTTAGAACTATGCATCTAATTATGCTGTCACGACGAATCGATTATATTTGATATGCCCTGGAGACGGAAGTAAAACGTATACATACAATAGAATTACAGTGTGTATGCCACTCCAAAACTATCACTGCATGTGATTGATTATGTGTTCATGATTGCAATAAACTCACTTAGTATAAAAACGTGAATTGACGCAACGGTCGATATTAGCAGAGTCAGGGCAGACGACGAATTCAACAACATAGTATCAATACTCGACAGAAATAAAGTAATAACAGAACTGCTTTATCTTCAGCAATGATTCGAAATTTTGAAGATTCCGATATTGCAGAAAGGTATAACAAATACCGTCCAAGCTATCCTTCCATCATCAGGGAGGTTATATTTGATCGTGTTGAGGGCTCTAAGTCAACTCGACCTGAAGGCTCCAAAAGGTTTTCAGCTATGTTGGACGTGGCTTGTGGCAGCGGACAAAATACTCATTCGTTTGCTCCCTACTTCGATTCTATACTTGGGATCGATATAAGCCCCTATCAGATATCCGTAGCTAAAGAGAAAAATAAGAATGAAAATGTGAAATTTCAACAAGTCACCAACAATCTGTTCCCGTTAGAAGATAACAGCGTCGATGTAGTTACTTGCGCCACAGCCGCTCATTATCTCGATATTCCTACTTTTGAATCGGAATGTATGAGAGTGCTACGACCTGGCGGGTGCGCAACTGGCTTCTGTTACTATTTGGAGTGTGTCAACATATGTAATTCGCCGAGAGACGTCAAGTCTGAATGTCAAGAAATCTACACAGATTTTGAAAGAACCATCGGCCACGAACCACACTTCCGTACATTCTGGGAGAGATACAGAAGCGCCTTCGAGCAAATAAAGACGACTTCGAAAGTCTTTCGAGAAGATCTAAGGGATGTGACGGACTATACTCTTGCACAATTCAAAGAGTTCTGCAGAACATTTGGAGATTACCACACCTACATTAAAAAAGGTAAAGCAATCAACGAAGATCCACTTGAGGTTTTCATTTCCAAACTAAAGGATTTGCTTGAAGTTGATGACGTGGAAGATGAAAAAATTGAGATTGCTGTAACTCATTCCTATCCAATGTACATATTCTCTAAATGAAAGTTTTCAGGTCGTATATATATAGAACGTTGAAACTTGTATTAAACTTTGAAGCAAGGAAATAAAAAATAGTTGGAAATAGGTTCCATTCATTTAAGGTTTTCTTAAGACTGACGACCCGACCCGTCTACCGACGACAAATGAGCAAATATATGTTCCATATAAGTAATGCAGTTAGTAGAACGAATTTTTAACTTCAATAGAATAATAATAATCCAGATTTCAAATCGATCATTATGTACGACTAACATAAGTTAAATCTTTCAAGACCGGAAGGAAGAGTCAGTCTTTGTAATACGAGAAGTGCGTATACTTTACTTAGTTAGTCTACTTGCCAATCAGCTATTATGGACCACATAAAATATAAAATATCTCCTTGTAATCGTCCCATTCTACACTCCCAAATACAAGGAAGGATAGGTCATAGAAGTCCGAGTAAATTCCGTTAATACACACAATACGACTCCTACCAACCTTAAATCGCAATATTTGAAAAAATTCGACTTCAAACAATAATGTTAAGGCTACAAAAGGTAATGTAGACTGTAGAGCACAATAATATAGTACAGTGGTATGCAGATGATTCAATCAAATAAGTCCCCCAGTCAGTGGATTCAATGATTGATATCATTTCGACGCTCGGTGCCTATGAATTACCTGGGGATCGAAGAGACTCAAATCCCACTTAAAATGGCGCACGTACTACAGCAACTATGTACTATCACGTACTATGACTAATGCACTATAACGTACATAATGAAATCATTTTGTCTCAAATTTGGTATAAAGCTGGGCCTTCGAAGAGGGAATAAACCAAGCAAAGTCGGATTAATAACCAAATTAAATAACCGTTTTGTCGTCTTGCTATCTTGGTGTTTTACATTACGAGCATTAAATATGACCAGGCGGTATCATATGTGTTTTGTATCGTAGTGTTAATATTAGTAAACCGGCCCCAGTGTTAAGACCAGGATTTTCTTTGTTCGTGCATTACTATGGTATGGACTTTCGTGCGAAATTTCGTGAATATCCCTGGCGTTTAGCAAAGCGTTTTTAAATGTCTATCTATTCTCGAATCCAAAGCGATTTTTTAAATCAATTTCAGTAGACATGCCTGATCGATCCCAGCGTAAAGCAAAAGGAAACGGCTGCTAGGGCGACCCTAAGTAGGATTTTATCTACTCCGGAATTATGCGCGCACGCACACGCACATACACAGTGGTGTAGTGCTGCCGGAGCGTGCCGGAGCGCCGCTCCGCCACCTCTACAGGTGAATGATGGGTTAACAGTCAATAGTAGGCTTATTATTTTCTTATATATTTAATAGTAAACCTGCTGGAATTGTGTACGTGCACAATGCACTCACATGAACGCTTCCTGTCCATTTACGAGACGAGCGGTGCGAGACAAAGTTCCCAATCGTAGCAACATACCATTTTAAAGCTCCGGAGCTCCGGTAGCTCCGGTACCTACAAAATTACCACTACACCCCTGCACATACATACATCGACACACACGCTCACATACGTACATACACACAGTTTCCCCTCTTTTTTGTGAGATTGGGATTCTGATCTAATTTGTTGCATACTGCAGACCGGCGAGTAATTAAGAGTTGAGAGTGACGTGTTTTCCAAATACAATATATATATATAATTGGGTTAGTTTTCTTTCAACGTGTTCACTCGTTTTCTACCAGCTTGGTATAACTCTCAAGAGAAGAAATCAATAGACCATCATAGCCATATCTAAAATCGAATATTGTATAGTCAATGAATAAAGCTATGTCACATACAATCTACTAACTTAGCGGTATGATTGAACACTATGTAATTATTGATATTTTTGTAAGACAGAGCATAAAAATAGGTCGGAGCTAAAATCAAGTAAGCAAGTAGTCGTTTCAAGCATACACAGCACATCCGCGCAACTCTCGCACAGTTAAAAATGACTGTAAATGACCGGAAACGAGTCGACATCGTAGCGTTGTATAACAGCATAGTATCTACAGTCCACAGAAAACGCGAATCAACGCAACAGTCGATGTTAGCAAAGACAGGGCAGACGACGAATACAACAATATACTGTAGTATCAATACTCGACAGAAGTGAAGTAATAACAGAACTGCCTCATCTTCAGCAATGATTCGCAATTTCGAAGATTCTGATATTGCAGAACAGACTGGAATATTGCGTGCCCGTAGACAAGGTATTATGAATTGGAACACACTAAGATAAATTGCTGATCGAAATCCAATACTTCGATGAACAAGAAGTTAAAACTTTGTACAACGATGACAATTTTCTTCAATCAAGAACAGTTAATCGCAATTCAGTTGATGAATTAGTTATTACTTGTCTTATTGCTACGTATCACTATTCTCTGAGACTCGCACATTACATTTCCTTCCTTCCTTCCTCCTTCACTCAACAGTCCTATGCTATATCAAATATAATATTCAGGATAGTGTTACACAACGCTATACACAGTGTGTGTTTCTCATACTATTCATTCACATGTTCTTTTACGACAATAAGCATTCGACTTCAGTAAAAGTATTGCTATACCTAATGACTATCATTGGTAGTTTATTTTACTGAACACTGTATGTTATACGTTGATGTTTTAAAATACAGTAAATTCCGTTAATACACACAATACGACTCCTACCAACCTTAAATTACAATATTTGAAAAAATTCGACTTCAAACAATAATGTTAAGACTACAAAAGGTAATGTAGACTGTAGAGCACAATAATATAGTACAGTGGTATGCAGATGATTCAATCAAATAATTCCCCTAGTCAGTGGATTCAATGATTGATATCATTTCGACGCTCGGTGCATATAAATTACCTGGGGACCGAAGAGACTCAAATTCAACTTAAAATGGCGCACGTACTACAGCTGGTATGTACTATTACGCATTATGACTAACGCACTATAACGTACGTAATAAAATCATTTGGTCTCTAATTTGGTATAAAGCTGAGCATTCGAAGAGGAAATAAACCAAGCAGGGTCGAATTAATAACCAAATTAAATAACCGTTTTGTCGTCTCGCTATCTTGGTGTTTTACATTACCAGCATTAAATATGACCAGGCAGTATCAAATGTATTTTGTATCGTAGTGTTAATATTAGTGAACTGGCCCCAGTGTTAAGACCAGAATTTTCTTTGTTCGTGCATTACTATGGTATGGACTTTCGTGCGAAATTTCGTGAATATCCCTGGCGTTTAGCAGAGCGTTTTTAAATGTCCATCTATTCTTGAATCCAAAGCAATTTCAGTGGACATGCCCATGCCCAGCGTGAAGCAAAAGGAAACGGCTGCTTGGGCGACCCTAAGTCCCTCCGGAGTTATGAGCACACGATCATACATACAACCACACACACACTCACATACGTACATACACACAGTTTCATCTTTATTTGTGAGATTGGTGATTATGATCTAATTTGTTGCAGACTGCAGACTGCAGACCGGCGAGTCATTAAGAGTTGAGAGTGACGTGTTTTCCAAATACAATGTATATATAAAATTGGTTTAGTTTTCCTTCAACGTGTTCACTCGTTATCTACCAGCTTGGTATAACTCTCAAGAGAAGAAATCAATAGACCATCATAGCCATATCTAAAATCGAATATTGTATAGTCAATGAATAAAGAGCTATGTTACATACAATCTACTAACTTAGCGGTATGATTGTACAATTGAATTGACAATTGAATAATTAATTTTTGATATTTTTGTAAGACAGGAGCATAAAAATAGGTCGGAACTAAAATCAAGTAAGCAAATAGCCGTTTCAAGCATACACAGCACATCCGCGCAACTCTCGCACAGCCAAAAGAGACTTCAAATTACTGGAAACGAGTCGACATCGTAGTGTTGTATAACAGCATAGTATCTACAGTGCACAGAAAGCGCGAATCGACGCAACAGTCGATGTTAGCAAAGACAGGACAGACAACGAATACAACAATATACTGTAATATCAATACTCGACAGAATTGGAGTAATAACAGAACTGCCTCATCTTCAGCAATGATTCGCAATTTCGAAGATTCTGATATTGCAGAAAGGTATAACAAATACCGTCCAAGCTATCCTACCATTATCAGGAAGGTTATATTTGATCGTATTGAGGGCTCTAAGTCAACTCAGCCTAGAGGCTCCAAAAAATTTTCAGCTATGTTGGACGTGGCTTGTGGCAGCGGACAAAATACTCATTTGTTTGCTCCCTACTTCGATTCTATACTTGGAATCGATATAAGCCCCTATCAGATATCCGTAGCTAAAGAGAAAAATAAGAATGAAAATGTGGAATTTCAACAAGTCACCAACAATCTGTTCCCGTTAAAAGATAACAGCGTCGATGTAGTTACTTGCGCCACAGCCGCTCATTATCTCGATATTCCTACTTTTGAATCGGAATGCAGGAGAGTGCTCCGACTTGGCGGGTGTGCAACTGGCTTCTGTTACTATTTGGAGTGTGTCAATATATGGAATTCACCGATAGACGTCAAGTCTGAATTTCAAAAAATCTACACAGAATTTGAAAAGACCATCGGCCATGAAGCACACTTCCGTACATACTGGGAGAAATACAAGAGCGCCTTCGAGCAAATAAAGACGACTTCGAAAGTCTTTCGAGACGATATATGCGATGTGACGGCCTATACTCTTGCCCAATTTAAAGCGTACTGCAGTACATTCGGAGATTACCACACCTACATTAAAGAAGGTCAAGCAATCAACGAAGATCCACTCGAGCTTTTCATTTCCAAACTAAAGGACTTGCTTAAAGTTGATGACGTGGAAGATGAAAAAATTAAGCTTGCTGTCACTCATTCGTATCCAATGTTCATTTTCTCTAAATAAATGATTTCTGAAAGTTCTGAATGTTGTACCTTGTATTAAACTTTAAAGAAAGGAAAGAAAACATGCTTGGAAATATGTCGGTCCGCTCGTTTTAGGGTTTTCTTAAGCCTGATGACACGTATACCGACGACAAAAGGAGCAAATACATGTTCCATATAAGTAATCCAGTAAACAAAGTTAATTTTTTAACTCCAGTAAATACCAGATTTCAAATGGATAATTAAGTACGACTAACATAAGTTAAATCTTTCAAGACCGGAAGGAAGAGTCAGTCTTTGTAATACGAGAAGTGCGTATACTTTACTTAGTTAGTCTACTTGCCAATAAGCTAGTATGGTCCGCATAAAATTTAAAGTATCTTTTTGTAGTTGCCTTATTCTACATTCCCAAATACGAGGGAGGATACTTCATAGACGTAGCCCGTAGACAAGGTATTATGAATTGGAACACCACACTAAGATAGATTGCTGATCGAAATCCAATTCTTCGATCAACATGCTTTCGGATTAGCAGTGGCCAACAGAAAGTGTTCTAGAATTGTAAATCACATTATATATTCAATATTCAAGTGTTGAATGAGCATGTGTATAAGGCATAGTGCATCTGAATATTATTTAAATTCGGTATTCGTGATTCAAATGATAGTTAATATCGTTAAGAATATATAATATTTTTGTTAATGCATTTTCAGATTGTTATTGTGTTGTAAAAGTCAATGAATTTGCTGCCTATCACACGCAATTTACAATGTAGTTGATACACTGTATAGATCTGAACTAAGCACGGTGATGCTAGTGGTGATAATGTGACAACTTTACGGATGAAAACGACGAGTTCTGCATAATTGTTTACAATTCTAGTTATTACTTGTTTTATTGTCACGTATCACCATTGTCTGAGACTGACATATAACTTTTTTCTTTACTCAACAGTCATCCTGATCAAAGTCCTATGCTATATCAAATATAATATTCAGGATAGTGTTACACAACGCTATACACATTGTGTGGTAATGTAGAACAATAATCTAGTTAGTACAATAGTATGCAAATTATTCAATAAAATAAGTGACTGCTTTTAGAGCTTGAGCAGGGTCCCAGCCCGAATCATCCCGTTAGTGGATTCAATGATTGATATTATTTCAACGCTCAGTGGCTGTAAATTAACCATGCTACTTGAGCCAAAAACTTCGTCCCTCAATACATCCAAAATGAACGATCGCACAAAACGACAGAGAAATAAAAAGTGTGTATTCGCGGATATTAAGTGTGAATATAGCGGCGTTTATAATTACTTTAACATAATACTTTAACGACTTGCGCGATTCTCATATACGTGCTGTCGAAATAAGGAAGCTAAACTGGGTCATGTCGCCAACACTATCCGACCAACCCATCATTTTCTCCTTTGAAGCTGTTCAATCGTTTGCCACTGAAAACAATTCTGTCATTATGGCATTAAAGCTAAGTAAATGATTGCTTAAACGTGTTTGCTAGGATGTTTGTATTTTCGGTTTTTGGTATGAAGTTCCAGATGTACTGCACTGTTTGTTAACACGTCGGTAGGAGGGCGCTATAGATTTTGATAGCATTATGCAAAAAAAAAACATACTGTACATACAGTATTATTACAAAATTTGTTGATATTAGGGAGATGAGCATATTTAGCAAGGTAAGAAGTGAATTCTATTCTATTCTAACAAATTAGCACAAGTATTGTAACCCTAACAAAAAACGAAATGTTCGCAAATCAAATATTTTGGCGGCATTTCGAGCGCGTCGGTGGAGAGCAGAGTTACATCCGCGGAGTATAGCCTACTTGAATGGGAACAAGATTTTCATTCAGTATAGAAAAGATGGACTATAGACAATCCTGAAAAGGTTTTCATTTGTAAAAAGTTGTTGTACACTCTGTCAAGTGTGTTTCTTATCTTCCGAAATATTCTAAGTTTTCACTCGTTAAACGCAAATATATTCTTAGATTTTAATATCTTTCGTTTGAGATTGATGGCAGTTTACGTTGTACGTTCAATTTTTAGTTGCTTCAACCAAATACGTATGGAATAGTAAAGTGTTTTTGTCAATGCTTTTGCTTACATTCAATGCAGAATCGTATCAGCAAGGTTGTGCATACAGTATTTATTGCGATGATTTAAAATCCGGAAAATAAGTTTGAAAGAATACGCTGTGTTTTCAATATTCTTTTAATGAGTGGAAGAACTATAAACTTTTATCCGATACACAGTGAACTATACATGTGTTCTCAGTAAGTTGCGATAAAGACGAGTCAGCAAGTCAATCTTGATATTTTTCACACGAATGTCAAATATAAATTATACAAATGAAATGTTGAGTTACGGTAGTTTTGTATATTGTAGATTTGTTCACACCTCCAGATAAATTAATTAAATATCGGCACCGCTGTTTTGAGAATCGCTGAATTGTTCACTTAATTACCCACTCTTATTCAAATTGTACCTTTATCTCTCTTCCCATTAGTCTCGTATAACCATGACTTTAGAGTAGGTGCGTTTATTGTATGAATACACGGTAATAAGAGAGCTTTAGTCTCCAAGCGGTCCCTTACACTGAATGGCTTACATTACTGGAAATACAAGATAACACTTCTAGACAGGTAAAGAAAGGATTTGACGTAATTCAAGCATGCTAGCGCAGCGCAGTAAAGCGACCTTAGACGGCGATTCAAAAAGCGTTGTTGTCAGTCAATTGCTCTGATTTGAATTCGAGGTCAAATCCATTGTTATTTTTAAAGATTAGCATTATCATACAAGAGAACTTTTCATTCATTCGTCATTTAGTCCTGTCTCAAAGAGGAGAAGGATTTTTACATGAGGCAGTGCAGTTAGCTGATATAGTAGAGAGCGATAAGATTCAACCGCAACCCTTCCCGATTGTATGTTCTATCCAGATATCTCGGGACTCGGTTTACCTTTACATATGAAAGTTATTGTTATACAGTGCTTGCGTTGGATTAGTATTAGAGCTTGGCTCAAAATGTTGGTTATGGCGATATTGGAAGTACCTAAGCAGCGAAAACGTTGTAAGTCAACATCAGTCAAGTCCGAGTTGTATTGTATGTTAAAGAGTAACAACAGCTCGAGATAGTACAGTATGGATGATAGAAAAAACGCCACAAGTGTGAAGGGAAAGTACGGAAGGATTACCGCCAGAATTAAGTGATTCTTACAAGGGGAATCTTTGAGGTTATATATTCGCCAGTGACCACTTCAACAACAAGATATACTTAATCGCTAAATACCAAAGATCATTTGCTTTAACCCGAGGGAAGTGTTTTAATCCAACTGATTATGGTGTTATATATTTATAAAAATATGAAATGTATATATTAATATATAGGTATATATTATTCTCTTTTATCACCCCTTTGTAATCGTGCTCATGCCAATATATTGATACAACTATTAAAAAATTCTAGGCATGATATGAAAATAAATGGCCTATGTACCTATTCACTACAGTATTTAATTATTTTAAATCGAAGTTTTTGCATCACAGATACCAGTGTAGTGGTAGTAGTCGTATTGTACTAGATTCACCGATTGTACTCATTTACTTAACAGCTCTGTCGTTTCTGTTTGATTGAAGTTTACATTTACAGTATTAACTAACTATACGCACCACTCTACACGTTTCTCGATACAACTATTCGTTACAACACTACACTGCGCAATTCTACCGTTCGTTCTGGAACCAAATCAATATTAAATCTGGAACTATTATCAGCAGTGAAATACAACCTGCTTGCTACTCTTGCCTCACATCATAAACTTTGCTCTGAACCATATAGGCGTGAACTGCTGGCAGTATTACAACATTTAATATAAATACATAAGATCAGACAAGACTTTTTGCTGAACAAAATGAATTTCCTGTCGCTAAGAAGCCCTCCAATGTATTTTTTCACGATTTTTCTATCCATTTCAACCAAAGCGAATGCGACCCCAGGAATATCTCTTCAAAGCGGAATGTGAGTACTTTATTTTAATATAGGACTAAGGATGGGTTAGGCGACCGAGTGGTCTCAAAACAGAACCTATAATCTCAGAATTGTCAAGTCTGATTAAAGATCGTGAAGTGGGACTTTCTGTTTGTTTGTTTTTTGTATCTGGCCTAAAAGAAACCGTACGGATAAAACGTACTCGTACTATTGAAAGAACTCAAAAGGGGAAACTGCTATAACTTACATAATGTCTAGTAGACAAATCTAATTCAAAACCAAATATGAAATTGGCATAAAGCAAAACCAAAAAACGCAGTCTTTCTACAATTTACCCACTATACAAATTGTTCCAAAATCATTTCAGGCCAAACGTGTGCATGGAAGAGCAAGTTCAATCAATAGGAAGTAAGGAACCTTGTGTGGAGGCTTCCACAAGACTTGTCAAAGTTTGGAAACAGAACTGCAACGGGTATACGCGGCGATGGTGTCAGGAGTATGAAAGAAGGTATTGAACCCATATCAAAGATTATCTAGAATAGGGATTCTCAAATGGGAGGCACTTGGCTACAACAAGAGAAATTCAAATCAATGAGGAGGAATTTGGGATTTCATCATAATGTCAAGATCTCCCTATAATCTATCATTTCAGCACAAATTTTACGCAAGAAAGGACTTTGTTACCTCTGACCTCTAATTGTTCACCAAAATGGTTGCAATATCAATATGATACGCGTAGAAAGTAAACTTTTTCAATTGACTACTGTCCAGTGGTCTTGTTTGGAATGTAAAGGTGAAATTTCAATGGTATTATTAACAAAGTAGCTTTATGAACAGCAATCATAGGACAATTATATGTCAAACATCAAACGAACAGTCAATTTCATTCGCACTTTACTCAACGCGCTACCTTTTATGTCTGGATTTAGGAAATGATCTATTAAAGTACAACCTTTTTAAATGGTTTCAATGTCTATCACCATCTATCTGCACTGACGGTTTCTGTACTTCTTCGAATCGTCGCATATAAATACATTTAAACCAACTATGGGGTTTTATAATACGTCTATACTCTAGTTCTAGTATATGTCTTTTTTACCTAGAAAGTACTCTTAAATATTTTATCATGAAAGTTTTATCCGGGCCCATATATGCACACACAATATTAAATATGTAAAATTCTCGAAGGAAATTCCTGGCTCCAGGTACAACAATCCACTTCCTGAACCTCCCCGTGCGCTCCCCGCGTATCTTGCCCAAATGTTGATAATCTGGACTGCGCTTATCATGATCTATTACTTTCCTTTTACCACTTAATTTTTACACATAATAGTTCTAACGTGTTAACTTTACAGAACATATTACCACACAACGTACAAGATTAAGTATCACAAAAAAGTCGTCAAGGTTCCCAAGTGTTGTAAGGGTTGGATGCAACTGAAGAACGAACCAGGATGTAACTACGGTAAGAGTTTTATTAATTTTATTAGCTTTATTGCACGTACGTTCAGATTTTCCCGTATACTTCAAATACAAACCTTAAAACGTGATGTAATTGAAATTTATCTTTCTCATTCTATCGTACACATCAATTTAATTGTTTAGGCAACCCCTAACTAAATTTTATGATTTCGCGATAATTACTGACTTTCTGAAACTAGAGGGTGTAAATTATGGAACTAATTAAAGGCACTACAGCGCAGATGACCTTCTGTAAATTGCATCGTGGTTACGTCATGGGTATACGTCATAACTAAAGTCACAGAAATCTGAATGTGAAATACTTATTTTCTATAACTGATATTTATTACTTTTAGCATTAGATGATATTCTTTTTTATTATTGTATTTTCGCATTGCCTTTCATTTGCCTAAACGAAGCCAGAGCCAATTTCCCTGTTATAAACGTTATGTATGCTGTATTCACATTTTTAGAGCCGAACGTCCCTGTCGCAGTCATAACGCTAATTCCGTACGCTGCTAGATATACTGTCGAGTTTTGCTAGTTAGTAAGAAGGCAGAGATAAACCGATTCAAAACACCTTACATGTTTCAGTTCTGTGTTAGTATTAATCAAATGTATCACTCGGTATTTAGAGAAAAAAACGTTGATATACATTCTCATTACTGAGAGGAATGATCACGTTTTGCACCTAGAAAAGGTTTCCAGCTCCTAGCAAATTAAGAAATCGAATATTAGATCGGATATTATGAGGTCATGTATGACGAAATGAAACTTACAACACAATAGTAAACTTGCTGCAATAGGGCTCAAGCTGTATTTTTGGTATTTAATTGCCCGAAATGAGTTGCGTGTTTTTCCGTTGCACGCAACCGGAAGAACGTTCAACTCTTTGCTTCCTCCGTGCACCCTATACGCCCTAATCGTGTCAGGAAGTCTTTGCTAACTTGGCCTTCTGTAAGCATACCAGCAGAATGGGTGTCATTACCATTTTACTTCAATAAGCAGTGAGTTGTTGGTCTACACACTCTACTCTACTTAGTTGTTACGAGAGAGCTGAATTTGTACTAGAGTCATGGGGTAGTATAAGTGTACTGATTCTTAAAATGCTGATAGCTTGCTCGTTACAAAATCGTACGCCAATTCAAAATGCAGAAGGTGTTCTTTTTAACGAATTTAATTCGTTCCAACTTCTTTAAGTGAAAATTCGTAAAGTGACATCATAAATTTTTCACTAGGAACTCGCACGTTCCACAATATGATATCCACTTCAATTATTTAGTTAACAAAGCTGCCATTTATCTAAGTTAAATTACTATACAGGGAACAGGCGTACAGTACCAAGAAATAAAACAATAGGACGCGACGGTTAAATGACAACGATTATTCCAGTTGTAAATAGGACTTTAAAGTGACTTGACAGGAAACTTTTTAATGTCTTACTCATCCACGTCAGTAAACATAAATACCAAGTTACCAAGAACAGGAAAGGAAAAATAGGTCGTGTTTGCCTGATCGTGGCGATTATAAACTTCGCCCTCTTAATGACACGATAATTATGTTATTCACCAAATACTAAACGACATAATTTAATTTTTATTACACAAATTGAGCTGTAAATTTCATTCCATTGACGTATGACGGACAAAAGTCAAACCTTTAACCAACCTCTTTTGTTATTTTTACTCATTCAATTTTTTATATAAAAAAATAGCTTAATCAAGAAGTATCTTGAGTGATGTTGTTGAAATATTTGAATAAAATTACTGGCAATCTTGTTTCTAGTTTATAACTATTAAAATTCGAAATTGATGTAATAGTTTTTGGGGAATTTAACGGGTAATCAGATGCGTTCTACACGTTTAGTCACGATGATAAGGACGGGAATAATACATGATACAGTGACTCCTTTGCTATATGTCGATCGCGTATAGCCAAACTAGGTTTGGCAAGGCATAAGGATATCGTATCCTGGTACTATCAACCACAACTCCTAATTTCAAATGTTTATTTTTTCTTACCGATTACTCACTCCATTAAGATCTCCCCACGTTCCAAATCATTTAAAATTGATAAAAGAATTACTACATATATTTTAGCTTCCATTTACTGCATTGCTGGTACTAAAATTAGAAATATTGTACAGGCATGAGATAATGAAAATGGCCAATATTCACATCCCTAAATAGTACTAAACTGTTACTGAGTACTGTATATTAATTTATTTCCAAGTACAGTCACTATTATTAATCTCAGTTAAAAACAACAACAGAATTTTGATGCTTAACCGAATATGTGATCGAGGGCAACCTGGCAAAGTTGCTGTTTACTAGCGTGTAACGCACTAGGCACTTTCTCCTATCCGTATACCAGAGCAACCAGACAATAGTGATACGGGAACAATAAACGAATTTTCGTCTGCTTTTAAGGTTTCGAGTATTAGGGCATTTGCTATCGTGTTTATGTCTTTGGTTTCATTACGTCATTCTTACCCGTGAATAATACTTTCCCTTGAACACGTCATTAAAACAAGATGACGGTTCCCGGAACGAAATGTTTTTGACGATTTCCCCGAATTAAGTTGAAAGAATTGCGTTTTTACTGTCATGATAGGTTCCAGAGATGACGGATAAGTTTTCGTGGCGTGGCGTTTTCGGTTTTATCACTACCATATGGTCGATTATCAAAGCCGTAAAACTGTTAGGTGGGAAAACAAGTTAATTTACAACCACTTACCCTACTTATATTATAAATTTTTGCGCAGTGATGAAATAATGATAACTTTGAATGCGAAATTATTAGGTTCGGGTTAGACTGAAGACTGTTCACAGGGATATTTCAACACATGTTAAATTAACCAGACGCCTTCAATATATTATTTCGCATAAATGAGCTTATAAGCGTTCTCGTGGACGGGACGTTATATCAGAAAGGAAAGATATAAAATCAAATTCACTTGGTCTACTTTGAACAATATAGGTTTGTTAGTTATAAAATGTACTTACAATTACAAGTGAGACAAGATGGGTTCACGTGGATCCGAGTGGGGAATTACTTCCCTCAACATTATATTAGTTAATTGTAAGCTAGAAGCTCAATTGAATCATCGATATATATGAAAAAAGAAGTTTGTTTTTAAGTTTTAGTTTTTAAAAATCCCTGGCGACCGCGGTTCAAGGTTCAACTTTATAGAAGCAATAATGTTATTAAATTTCCCTATTGCTATCGAAATAAGGGCCGTACTGTTGCTCTCTTACTGTTAAATTTTGAAATACACAATGAGCAAAGTAGACAATAGATTTGAAGACTATGTAAATATATATAGGGATAAATTTTCCCATCCGATGAACTACTCGAACCTTCAAAAGTAAATAGTGAATTGAATATCTGTTTGCCGAAACAAGATAAAAGAATATTATATCTTTAATATTGTGTATTTATAAGTTTACGGGGTCACAGAGGTTTTACTATCCAACTATAAATAATACGACATGAATGGAACAATATTTTGATACACTAATGAATCTTTTATACTTGAAGTGTAGTGTTTATATTGGAATACCCCCATATATACGAGTAAAACTTCTTTTCGTTATAATTCATGAAAAATATTTGAATAACCGCACTTTGGCCCAGCGTAACAGAATTTTATTGAATAACTAACGCACAATCCGCTAGACGGCGTATGGGAGCAGAATCTGACCCCGCCTGCGATAACGCTTCAACAGTAAAGTACAATGTCATTTTTTTAGTTGAAACTTGTCTTTACAATGTTCTACAACTTATTAGATACTTGTTAACCATATATACGGTCCCAGTGTTATCACATTTCCTTAAGTTCGTAGAACTGTACTGTTTGCTCTTAAAGAGTAGTATATAGTTGTCTTTGAATGTACACAGGTGATTTTCACTAAAGTCAAATAATACCAGGTTTTGACGAGAGCGTTATTTATTACGTCTTCTGTTGATTCTTATACAGTTTTTATGCTATCGAACAGCCCGTTAAACTTCACATGGTATATATATTACTATAATTTTCACGATCAAATTCCATCAATGACTAATGACAATCGTAAGTACGAGAACCGCGGTGCACAAAAGTCCATGATACGCTTAGATAGGGGTTCAAACTCCTCAGACTTTACAATCTATATTCCTACGTTAATACGTATGTAGGCGAGAATTTGGAGCCTACATTCCGTTATTATATAATACAGTATTTCATAATTTCTATTCGTACAAGCCGTTGTTCAGGTTCATGCTTTCTCTCGCAACGTCGGATACGTATACTACCTAACAGGCTCACCTGAGCAAACGGTTTCCTGTAGCTGTCTGCACACCATCAATTCCACTTTTACCTTATTGTCTACGGGCTCTGGCTCTTTTCGTTAATCCTCTGCTTCACTGCATTTTTTGCGTGGATTTATGATGTCACTTCATTTAGCATTGGACAAGCTAGATCAAATCAATATAAACAATGTTAGGTTGGTACTATGGTTGCCGTTAATACTGGTGCAACATTCCTTAGTGCTAGTAAAGAGGCAAACAGTCGGAGAAGGCTCCGACGTACCTGCGAGCGGATATTTTTGCATAATGCAAAATTTCGCTATTAAAAACTTATCGTGACAGTTTGAAGTATCATATCTAAAACAGTATTTGATCTTTTTGATGTGTCATGGCATTCCCTGCGAACCCCCTGTTTCATAGGTGTTCGGCAATATTATTTACATTATTTATAATATGTATAATCCCAACGACATAAAGATAATAACGATAATTTTGTAACCGATATCATCCTGTTCTATGCGACTTGAAAGTTTTTTCTTCGAGTTCGTAACCCTAACTGCGAAATGGAAATCTACTTACATGAATGAAGACAAAAGGCTCTATTCTAGAAATACCTCGTTTTTGTTAGTTTAAACTACTCCGACGTGAATTTTGTGTGATTTGGAAACACTAATCTTTCATGTACGTGAGTAAACAATGTTTTCAAAACTTCACTGCTAATACTGCGGTGAGGTTCAGTTAGAAAAGCTAGTGCTGTGCTTGGCATATCATGCATGTACATACGTTGCACACACAATAAAATAGCCTGTAATATTTACCTTATATTTTTGCTATGATTAATGTACCGTGCAATGATGCATAATAGCGAAGAAGTGTAATTCTCCATGGTAAACTAAATACCTTATATGAACCGTATCGCATATATTCTACAGTGCTCGTTATTATGTTTGTCTTAGGGACAATATCTGTCATTCAAAACATCGACCATATTTCCGGCCCCCACATTCCTCGTCGTCTGCTGATTTCAGGGGCCTATCTGAGTAAATTATAATGCATCACGACGCGGTTCACCTAACGACAGTTATGTCAAAACAGCGACATAATAGTTTACGGTACGTTTCGCTCGTGTCAACACCTGTAGCTCCAGTCGAGCTAGTCTAGTAATAATGGCATATAGTGTCCAATTTTGTTTTGGTCGTTTTTTTAATCAAAACTTATCTGAATAATATGAGCATCCATTATTCCAGCACATCTCTGACTATCCATAGATAGAATGCTAAAATGTATCGTGTATTAACTTTTACTTCATGAATAACAGATAATTAAAAACTAACTCACAATTTACAAAAACCAAAAAATCATTATCTACAACCGCTATGCGCTTAAAATCGCCTCGATCACCTGCAATATAGCCCATGCCCCAAAATCAATTATCATAAACACTTCACTAATACGCGCATTGAATAAATTTAACATGTAAGGAATATAACATAAAATTCGAAATATGAACTACTAATATATATTTTTTCATCTATTTGGTAATTCTTCTCCTTCGATAAACTTCAACAACAATGTTGAAGAGTTGATGGATGGCACCTGAATCCCCCTTTATCTCCTTAAACATCCCCATTAAGCGCATTTTTATCCCAAATTATCACCCACTAAATCTCAATTACGTTAAATACAGATCAGAGAGCACGCAAGCATTGGAACTAAAATAACTTTTGACCAGTGAGCAAGCATTCAGGGGTTTGGAATCTGATGAATTTCAATTGCTCAAAAATGCTACAATCCATAAGCCATAATGTATTGTTCAAGGTTACAAAGTGCGTATTAGCAATTTCAATCATTCAGAAGAAGATTCGAATTGAGAAGCGATATATTGTTTTCGGCCTTAAGATGTAGACTTTGAGGTTCTAAAACAAAATAATATAAACCCTATTTCTCATACGTATTCACTTTACCAATTTTCACTTAACAATAATACCTCGTGGAACGAATTATATTGTTTAAAATAGGACCAACTGTATTAATATTAACAGGGTGTCGATGACAGGCAAACTACCGTCGGTACTTATTACCGTTGGCACAGCACATCATTGATAAGCTGATCCCACTGACGCCGAGTATACAGTTTCTGTTTAGTGTTTGTCATAGCTCTAAATCCTGAAATGATTCTACCAATACGAGATAAGATAGGACACTGTTGTTTTGGCGTAAAACAATCAGGCTTAGCAATCTTCGACAACACGTCCATGTTGTCAGTAGGAAAGTGATTCATTCTTACGCCAGTTATCGTGTATACTGTATAACGTTTCAATATTATCACCAATCTAACGTAGCGTCACTATAGTTTCTCTATTCACGTCTCGATACTATTTTTAGGGAATAGACACAGACACCATTGTTGTCCTGTAACGGTTTATTAAAGTTAACAACGTAATAAAGATGCTTTTATCGGGAACGCCTAACATTGTGCACAAATATTTTTGACAAAGGCCTTGTTTTTATTCGAAGTTATAGTGGTATTTCATTTATATTTGGCTATGAGTTAATTTTTGTCTACTGTATTGTGTTGTTAAACAATGGCAGGACTTAGAAATCCGTAGTTACGAACAATATGATGAGAAACACGAAATCAGGGAATGCGTATAAGGTTAGGTATAACCTTGTATTACCCCTGGACATTGATTGCTGTAACAATTTTTCTTGAAAACAATTTTATTCACAAAGAAAAAAATTACCTTCACCCAAGCCTAGGTTCCCAATAACACAACGGAAACTAAGCACATGCATCAATCCGCCTACACAAGAATAATGACGTCAGACAACCGTCATCCCACGACTGCACTAATCTAGATGTGTTATAACGTCCTAATGCAACATACTTTATACGTCATGTGACGTAATCTTTCGTACTTGAATTTCCGAGTGGTGTATAACTAGGGCAAATCTCTTCTTCGGCGTCTGGCTTTCTGTTGTATCTAACTGTAAACATGCGGTTTTCTGCAGGATTTATATGGCACCGTACGGGAACGTTGCTCGCGTACGATCAATAACAGTTTTCGTTTTAAATCGCGATCTGTCATCTCCAGCTATCACCCAATAATCCTGAGTTCACTCGCCTCACAAACAAATTACCGAATGACCCCGCGCGCCGAGGTCGAGCGAATGTAGTTAACGCATCTAAAAGGCGTATTATGTCATAAGATAAGAGTCTATTATCCCTGATATAAATCATGAAAAAATTTACGATATTTTGACGGGATTACCAGAGATTTTGGACGGAGACAGAGGGAATAAGGGAACATCAGGTTAATGGTAATCATTTTCATTTTCGGATGAAGATATTCGTTTCATCATCATTTACAGAGAGCGTAAACTTTCTTGAGAGAAAATGGTAACAAAACAAAAAAACTATCCTAGAAAGCATTATTCCAGCACGAGCTAGAGAATTTTCTTCTCTACTTTTGAAACACACATTACACATATTTTACATCTATACAGCGAGCTTCATTGGATATCTTTGAAATGCATCACACAGTCCAACCTATCATTGGTTTGACATCGCTATTTCGTGGCGAAAATAGTTATACACAACTATTTTTTTGCTGACCTACGAACGAGCGATTTTCAAAAGCGGCTTTCAAAGAATTTTCTGCCAGAACCGCAGTCACACGATACGGTAAAGTAAACAAAACTTTCTTTGATGGAACAGTACCTCGCTCTAACTATTTTGCGGTAGAATCGCGCTCCGTTCTTAACCTTGGCCGATAGACCGTAAATCAGCTTTATTTATCAGTGTCATACTTCACCTTCGATCAAAACTTCTTTGCGCTTCCTTGAGACAGTTTCTACGAAAAATCTCCGTTATATCATTAATCAAAAATCCACGTTACTTTAACGAACAAAAGATTACAAGTTAGCCAACGGTCAACATGTTTACTAAGTTGAAATATTGCTATTCGGCTATTGAAACTATTCACACTTCGCCTTTGTTCTGATTCCATACTAGCACTAAGTATAAAAACCAATGTATCTCCTGTTTTCTTTGACAATTCTGTTTATGACCGCGTTTGCCCTAAGTACACGAACTCAGTGATGTGGTTTGAAAGTTGAATCTTGTCTTGTTTTCATAATGTAGTGAACGATTCCAGGAATTTATGGAAACTACGGATTTCGAAGAATGTGTCACAAATAGTAAAAGGACATATTTACAGGAATTTATTCACAGAGGTTTTTTTGTACTTTTATTTGAATGTCACATCTATCTTGTGTGGGCGAAAATGAAAATTAGACTTGTTGTGGCTTCTATTAGTTAATAAATAATCCGACATCAGTAACATTAAAATACATGTAACTTGAGTTTTTTTAAAATACAGTAATGGGCTTTACAAAGGTCGGTTCGTAAGTACTGAAGTTCGTTTTCCAGAAACTTCCAGTATTCATATTGTTGCACGACATTTATAACTATCTCACGACAAAGGGTTGTGAAGATGGCGATTCTGCGGGAAAAGCCACAGCTATCGAAATAAATAAATGTAATCAGAAAAGAATCCGAAAAGTCAACCATACTATAAGGTTTTAAAGGCCTTACTACACCTATATATATACAAGCTGTCGAATTTTCTATTTTTACTAAAAACAAATATCAGATAGCAGAGAAGTCGAGGCTCGAGTATAACTTGACTTCTGCTTTGCAATAAATCTGGGCCGAAGGCGACCATTATATATTTACCAATGAGCTCCATCACGCATAATTACTGACACGTGTCAAGCAGCGAAATTCCTTTGCTATCTCACATTTGCTTATATCGACCTGTCACTCAACTTGCGACGATATGTTTGCGGAACAAATCGAAAAAATACACAGCATTTGTATTTTCGTAGGTGACCACACAATAGCGGATCTGTTTGCGGCTTTTCGTATCAAACCACTGCGATTATAGAGTCAGCTGTTTCAATCCGCATGAACGGCAGTAACAGTGGAACCCATTGTACATCTCGTATTAGCTATTACAGTAGCAGACGATGTGAGAAATTAACTTTAAGCTTAATGAATTCATCGAACCTACAAAAAACAGTATATCATTTGTTCGCGTACTTCGTAGTCGTGGTATTATATATTATATGAAGATAACTTTGGAATGATGGTGGAAGGCATAATCAGTGAATAATTCTCATATGAATATGTAATTGGTAAAGTTTGAAAATTATTCTATTTAAGCATACAGTACATCTAAGTAGATTTTTGCAAATATAAAATTAAATTTTTCAACTTCAAGTCCAGCGGTTTCATTAATACTGAGCTAATAATTAACAGTAAGTAACAGCTCCAATCCCAATTCAAATATTTTATAATATACCGATATTGGGACCAATATGGCAGATTCGCTACAAATTTATTACCAGTAGTTAATACTTTTCGTACAATTTGTGTTCAATTCTAGTGTGATGTCGATGAAATTATGCATTCCAGTCGTACAAATCAGGTAACTCGAGAATCTGTTGGTATTAGGAAGCCTAACTTCGAATTGAAATCGTTTTCAATCGTTGGATTTGCACATCCTTTACATAATGAATACTTTTAATCTGTTGTTCAACAAGTTTTTTGAAATAATATTAACTTACTAACTAGAACAGAATGACTCAAAATTATCTTATGAGACTTAATCTTAAGTATACACAGAGACGCTGCTAATACTAATAGACGCTACTGACACTCTATTTATTTTTAAATATTTATTATCACTTATCTTTTCTTAATTGTAAAATAACCTGAATAATTTTCTTGTACGGAGAAAAACTTAACCCTGGTAAGATTCAACAACTCAGAATACCGAACCCCAATTATTTCCAAGACATGTCGCCTTAGGTGATGTCTAGGATCGGTTATTTATTATAGTGAGATTCTTTGCCATGATTCATGTTTCCTTCGGGTTGAGCGTATTATATGCGACGCGTTGTTACACAGGGTTGTCGAGAGCTAAGATTTTGTTATTGCCAGTTTTGGATTCAGATATAGGACGTTGATTTTTAACAAATGAAATATTATAGTATACGCATAGAATATCATTGTATGCTTTTGGTTTAGTTATTAATTTCTAGAAAAGCTTAGGATGCTCAAAGGTGTATATTCGATGAAGGGGAGATATATATTCACAAGGTTTTTTCTGAAAGAATATATTTTATACATAACATATTCAACCTATTTTGTATCATCAAGTATGTGACCAAGGAAATGAGTAAAATGATTTCAATGCGCGAAGCAATAAAGTTTATTGACTTTGTTTGTGTTCAATCGGCAGTAAAGACCAAACGTCTCCAAACTTTTTAGAATAAGGGCCAGAAAAAGAAAACTATTGTTTTTGCGTAGTCAGCATGATATGATTCAGTATAATAGAGAAATGTGATAATTACAAAGAAGGAGTGCCATGCTTACACTCCAAAATTATATCTAATGAGTAAACATGCTAAACCCTAATGCATAATTGAATTTATAAAGTACAATATTAGCTCATTAGTTCGAAGTCGAAGGGACAAGGCAAATTACTTCGAGCTAACCGAAGTTCGAGTTATAGGCACATTTAATTTGTTAAGGATTTTGCCGGGGCCAATCAAATCAGATCAAGATAACTGGAATTCGGAATTAATCGAAGTTGAGGTAACGACTCCAGCTGGCATATAGTCCCAGAGTTTTGAGACCCGTGGTATAGACCATTTGATTGTTAAAACTTTTTGTACACGTAGTTTCCTACTACCAGAGACTGAAACTGATTTAGTAGAGTAGACCGAACGCTTATTAACTAATGACAAATATAACTGTGAGAGCTAGACACACAAATTGCACTGAATGTAAGTAGGAAAATTGTACGGTAGAAGGCTGAGTGCAACAAAGGTCGTAGTGCAAAGTTCAGGTACACTTTAAAAATGATAGTGGAGTCACAATATTTAAATACAAGTATTTGGTAACGATAACAGCGTTCCAACGTCCAGTAAACTACACGTGCTCGTTAAGACTAACAGTTGTTGCGGCATACTTCTGCGGTAAAAGCGGTTTTTATTGCTTCCTATTCAACAGTGTTAAGCAAATATTCCTACGAATGAGGGAGGTATATAGAAAGATTAGTGCTTGCACAATGAACACATTTAGGATACTGCGTTGTGTTGACCGTCATACTCATACTGAGATCGCGATAACAGTTTGTTGTAATAAACATGGATAACAGTAACAGTTGACCACCCCACGAAGCCATCGAATAGCACAGGACCCCATTGTTCCGTTGTTTGATAATGACGCATTATTTGACAAAGAGCACCACAATGATTTATGAGCACAATAAACAATTGCGAATTGTATGCAATAGAGGTGACGTTGGCTAACCGTAAAAATACCGAGTGAGCCGTAAAAAATTTCACTGACTTAATCAGTTAGAAAAAGACAGTGTTAGTAAGAAATGACAGGTGCATAGTAAATAGTTAGTATACGTTTACAGGAAATTTGTGTCCAAAATAAATCATCTTTCGTAAATCAGGAATTCCAATAGCGGGATGTCCCGTATCCGAATTTCAGAAAAAAGTTGGTCTGCAATTTCAAACTCACCAGCATTACCATAGCCATAAGCGAGGAATCGCAAGATATTATTCCAATATTATTATACTTCTTAAACTTTTATTTTACTAGCCGCAGAAAGAAGTGTCAAAAAATATCATCTAGGAGTGTTACGAGAAATAGTTTAACAGCGCTGAATCGGACCACTTTACGAAATTTAATACCGCCAAACTGTTAATTGAGTGCTTTATCCATAGAAATCCAGATGTTGTAGTATATATTACGTTATGACCTTATAATAACATTTATTACGAACAAGATATGTTTTTAAGGCGTGGTATAAGGAAGGATAATGTCCTCTTCGCTGTTAAGCGGCGTCGTCCCACACTCGCATAGATATTTTAGAACAAGTGCATAGGCAAATCAAAGTTAAATATGTCACAGGAAACTTAATATCCAAATATCAAATAGCGCCATTCATTGCGTTTGTCAAAAAAGCAATAAATCAATATTTTTGATCGACTAAGCCCATTCTACATACCTTATGACGTCAAACCATACAACGTTACGCCTATATGAAATCTCACCAAATATTTCTCGGCATGTTTGACGGAAATTGCAAATCTGTAAATCCGTATTTTGTGAACAACGATTACCGGTAGTTTGATATATCTGTTCCGGGGAGGCGTTTACTGTACATGAACAGTGGTTGGATATACATGAAATTATTCCACGAAAGTCTTATTATAGTGTTGATAGTGTTCAGTCATGTATCTTTGCAACCTCGATTAATAATGAAGCATTTTTCCTATTGGCGAAGCTTAAATTATGGGCCTTCAAACTACGGCCCGCTGCAGAATTTTATCCGATACGTCGTGAGAACTATATATATATATATATATATATACAGTATATTTATAATAAATTAAATTAAACAATTTTCCTAAATAAGAGGAGACGAACTAAGTGGAATTGTTGATGTAAATTTTGTTGTTATCCAAACCGTACCATTTCTCCTTTATCCTGAATCATATCAATGCAGACTAGCCACAAAAAGATCAAAACAAAATCTTATTTACTCATTCAAATATAAAACTGAGTTTCTTTCTTTGGCCCGCGACAATGTGTAAAATGAACAATCTGGCCCGCATGCTGAAAAGTTTGTAAACGACTCAGGGCCAACACTATTAAATATTATTATTCAGAGGTCCGATATTGCGCTGGACGGATATAGTACTGTTTTACTTGCTGCGTATTGAGATAGTGCGCACTATTTATGATCTATATTTGGTTCAAAGATTTGAGTTTGAAGATACTTAGTTCACAAATAGTGTAATAAGAACAGAAAATCGTCAATCGTGACTCGAAAGTTTAAATAATTGACAGATAGAACTGTTTATCCGTAATTCTAGTTCCTGCGGTTATCTGGAATGGTAATGATCGGTTCTTGACAACGATTATTGACTATACGTTACTGTCTCGTTAGTATGGCTGATGGAACTCATCCATTAACGAGATACTCTTGTCTTGTCTGAAACCGACATCTGAGTCGAAACCGTATGAAGTTGTACCTGGCCACCAACAGTAATTACCACCTGCACAGCAACATGTTTACTAGACCGCCTCACAAGACACAATAGCATGTATGCAGTAATATATTTCTATTTACGTCTTGTGTGGTACAGACTCTGCCTGGCTGACAAAGCGGATTAGTTTGTTTAATTGTTGCTTGCAAAATGAAAGGAATTTTATTTACAACTGGCGGAGCTACCATTTTCACGTAATTTTATTTAAAGTCCATTTTCCCGGACGCATACGGGCTCCGGACCAAGCAACGGAAAACAATGTATGCATATTCATATAGAGCTACTCTCAAGTAGGATTTCATTCACTCCGGACACGGGTTTTCTTTGTTCATGCATATAGAGAAATTCAAAATAATTCAAGTTGCTTAAGACTTATTTGAAAATCATAATGACTAGACTTAACAGCAATTCAAACCAATTTTCACGAATTTTTCGAGTTCAGTCAATTACTCTACCACTTCAAATCCCTTAAAAATTTTGAAAATATGTAGAAGTAGGAGAATTTGGAATGATAATCGATTTCCGCTCAAGCATACTTGAACGATTAGCAAGAGGATAAGGTCAAATCTCTGTAAGAGCTTGTCAAGTTCATGAGATTTTTAACGAAAATATAATTGTGCCACAACTATCCAGAACTTTTGCTTTGCCTGAGATAAGTTTGGAAATACTAGGTCATTTGCCTCAATCGGGGGAAGTCAAACAATAGAACTTTCGCTACTAAAATAAAGAGTGATTTTATAAATCAGTATTTTAACTAACGATCGAAAGCCCGTGGTTTGTTTTGTAGTCGACTAAGATTAATTATTCAAATCGCATAAAATTGGGGGTATCTAGCCACCTTCCCCTCAGTTAACTAAATATTAGTCTCAGTATCGAACATAAATTTGTGTTTTGAAATTTATATTGAATAATATAGAGTATTTAAATTATTAAATCATAATTTCATATAACCAAGTGTAGAATAGAAGTCAACAATGCGAATTTTGAAAGCGACCACCCATTTTGAAATAAAATTTCTCTACGAGATATTTTCCTGCCCGGCTGTAAGATGCATCGAAACATTATATTGTTCGGAGTCCTTCTGTTTAAGAGTCTGGCATAAAAATGTCAAGTCGTTTGTCTAGCAAGTACTTCACAGGTATTCATCCATGTCATAGGCGGCCATTCCCCTAAACCTTTTGTTTCGCACAAGTGTGTATATTTTGTTGAGAATGTTTCTACGCGAATTGGGAGAAATAGGAAACCAAGTGAAAGTATATTAATAATAGTCATTGAAATCTCGAGGCCACTTTGCCGGTCGTCGCATGACGAGAATTTGCGACTCTATTACACGCGTGGAATGTTGCTCAGTCATAGTGCTGTGGCTGTGTATGCTACCTGCTACCTTGCAGCATAAGGGCCACATCGTTTATTATCGTCTAAATTTTTTTTTTTGGAAAATGATCTATCCGTTCATTTGCATTTTTCATCCATATGACATGTGACATATGCGTACTTACTAATTTATTCATGCACATTGTGTGTGGACTATTTCCTTTACCAGTTACCCCTTATTAAATTGCTACATGTAGAAAATTCTTCCTTTCAAATTTTTAAAAGCTCCCCTGGTAACCACTTGGTTGGTTGAGTATCAATAATGAAAACTAAACTATTTCAACACCTTTAGACAGTAATTATAATTTAGTATCAACATGCAACGACTAGTGTTAGCGACGAACCAATGAACTCGCGATTCGAACTTTTCATTAAACACATCTTTTCGATAGCTAAGAGTATATGTTAGTGAAGAAGGGTTGTTAACTAAGTTTGTTGCTAACGCACTAGTATATCATTTGCCGTCCTTTGAAACGACATGCAACCACGAAACACTTAACTGAATATTAATCCCTATGGTAATAATATTACAAGGTGAAGTTATTCCTGGTTAGGACGAACGTCACTTAGATGATATTACAATGACCGTTTGACGTAAAGGAAATGCAGTCAGGCAGGGAAAGCCATTACAATTAAGACATTGACGACATTTATGAACTCTAAACGCAGGTATTGGAACCACCTAGTTCGTAATGATAGATTTAGACCGTCTGTAAAGTCTCGTATACGTCAATGCAATGATATATCGTATTATGAATGCCTTTATGTATGCTTATATATTTGATTCAGATTGTCCTTAGAGCATTCTATACTATTTCTCATTAACCTCAAGCTCAACTTATTACAATTCTGAAATACTGCGTAGAAACATTAGTGCTAGTACAACCGTCGCCTTACTTACTAGAGGGGTACGCATGTAGCACACACAAATAGCATATACAGTAATGGGTATATGGCTTTTGGAATGTAATAAAACATTATTTATATTCATTCAATTTCCAAGTGTAAGGAGGAACGAGGACATTTAAAAATGGAGGAAACAGGAAATAATTAAAGTATTTCTCTTCAGGCTTGCAGTGGCCATGTAACATATATACCTGACTAGCACAAGTTAAGCTGGTATCTACTCCACTGTATTACTAAACTTAATGTGTAAAGGATGGGGAAGAAAATCAACAGTGATTTATGTAGGCTTTGCTATTTTTATTGTTATGTTACAGTTGTTGCTAAACACAACCTCATCTTCACTCATTACTCTTTGAAAATATATAGGCTGCATTATTCCCACACCCAGTATCCCATTGTTTTTTCAACTGCGAATCTATCCACCCGAAGACAAAGATACTGTACTCTGTTGTTGGGTGGAGAACATACCTGAGATAAACATGCTCAATAAAAATGAGTGGTAGGAGAAACGATCTAACAAGATTTTCAACAATGTTAACAACAACGCACGATCATAAATACGGATATTATTCCCTCAGAGGATATAAACCTCTCTGGGTTACGTTACCTACTGCAGTGTATATTGGTTTATATTAAATTCTCGGTCTATTAATTTCTATAAATCTGCATGAAAACGGCCCAGTTCAAGGAATCAGAAACCCTTTAACATTTTTTAGGAAGTTGAGAATTATAAACACTAGGAATATTTACGAAATATCGCATGGAGGTCCAGATACATATCAGAATAATGCATAAACGAAGAAAACTTGGGTTTGAACAACACTCTGGGGACCAAAGAGACTCAAATACTACTTAGGATCGCTCTAACACACTATAACGTACAAAATAAAATAATTTGGCCTGAAATTCGGTATAAAGCTAGGCAGAAGGCCCTGCAGACTTATTTGGATTTACCATTTACATTTCTTTACCATTAGCTTTAAATAGATTTGTTCTTTCAAATTGTGGTGATGTACTATCGTTACATACCTATCTTTTGCCGATTCTATTTGTATTACTGCATTTCGTGACGTTTCAGTAACGCTATTTAGTCAAAGGTGATAATGTACATACATTATACAGCGCCTCCGACTTGAATCAACAAAGCTCGATTCAACTTATACAGTGTACTAAGAAAGCCTTCAAGGAGAAGAAGTCTTTTGTGTAGGAGAAGAGGAGTTCCGAGCTATCTAACTTTTGCTGTCTATATAATCGTAGCTCCAACGCTCGAATAAGTCATTCCGCTTTAGGGTACGCAACAGGATACGTCGATCAGTGAGCATATTAAGCGCTAGTATAATGTAGGTAACTATGTGTCGATTTTAACGATTTTATCAAGGAAATGTTAGTATATAAGTGTCAATATTTTATACCTATCGTACATAATTTCGAGCCACATAATGAGGAAAAATTGCAGGACGATAAGCTAGTGTTATTATTACTGTTAAAGGGTATTCTAAGGATCTTTAAATAAGTACTGCGGTGATAAGTTTACAAGTGTGTTTTGTAGGGTTAAAGGATTGCGAATTTTGAAAAGAACGAAATCATACAACTAAGATATGGAGACTAAAAATATTCCATAAATATCGGCTTATAAATTCACGACTATTATAGCTTCAACAGAACGTAATCTCTACTAAGCAAACGTCTATACCCAAAGTTGGAGTGCTTAGTTGAATTTCATGAGTCCTGCGGGTGAAGTGCTAAGTCATCACGAAATTCGAACACTGCGACAAATAAACAGAATTGTATTTTTTACACGAAGAGGGGTGCATTAGACCGAGAACATAGTTTTATGTGTACGCCAAGTATGATCTCATGGTCACATAAGTTCGTTCTAGTCATGGTAACCTTTTTTTTTTCAAATCATACAACCCTTTGAATGGTACTATATAATGATATACTAGTGTTCAAGCAGAAAAGTTAGTCCATGAACGGGTATTTATGTGGTATTTCTTTACTGAAAATGTTGGTAGAAAATACTGAGCCTCTGCGATAGCTACGCACTAGACATCTCTAGTAAATGATTCGAATTATAATTTATACGCGAAATTTTATAAGTTCCATTCTGTACGACTATTCAACTTACAAGTTTGAATTACTAGTATTGTAAGAAATGCTTCCATAATTACACGTATTCTACATATAAGATGTCGCAAAAGACACTTGTCTAGTCACGCTAGCTTACTTTGATATCACTTCTCGATTTGCTAGTTTACACAGACCCCCCTTACTCCCGATTTCTAATGATTCTTTACTTTTGTATCTTTATATAAACTTCAAACTAGAGAAATTCTTTTTAATTTAAAAGCAGCACTACGGTAAACAAGGAAATATGGCTATATTCATACACCAGCCTTACGCCGAGCATTAAAAACAGCATATCTAAGCATATTAATGGATCGTATTGAGCACTAGGGTGATTGATAGACATTTACAAGGACGCTATGAATCACTGTTTAGTTCATTCACGAATCGGGACTTGAGTCGTTCGTGTCGTAACCTTTACTGTCGGTTCGCTAATACTTCCGTTATTTTGTTATGTTTGTTTTACTTTTCACGTAAACACTTCTGGTAATATTTCTCGCTCGTAAAAGCTTTAAGAGATAATGGTAAGGATACGCCCGAGGTAACTAAATACTAGATATTTAGAATTTATACCGCTAAACAAATCAAAAACTTAGATCGCGTAGTAATAATGCTAGTCAAGGGTACAGAGGTAGTTTTTTTGTTTGGTAATTTTTTTAGTAATTTACATAACTGTTTCAATTGAAACCCGCACATGCCTGGCGCCTGAGGCAACTTATTATACTTGGCAGCATTATTTACTAAAAAAAGGTACTCGTAGTCAAAGTAATGAATAATATTATCTTTATAATGTAAATAAAATGTAATCAATTAGTCACCCTGTCCAAATTCATAATAAGGTAAATTGCAAACCTATGGATTGGGTAAGATTTGGAGAAGGGAAAGGAATTATGTAATCCCGTACAACTCATTCTCCCGGAACAATGAGTTTCATTGCCGGGGAAGAAAGTCACTTTAGTTTCCTCAATTGCATTTCAAGTTCATATCGAACCTCGTAATGGGAAATTGTGCAGGAAATTAGAAAACCTAATAATGCCGTCAAAAGGAATCAAATCCTAGTTAGATAATGTCACTATATTCCATAGGTGCTATCAAGTTCTTGACATTGCCTATCGAAAAACGTTCTGTATGACTAAGGTTGAAAATGCACGTAAACAGTAAATGGTAAACATCACGTAAGATCGTGCGGACTTTAGTACAAGGTCCTTATTTAATTACTATTGTCCTCACGAATGTTGATTGCGTTTGACGGTGTATTTTTCATTCGTTTAATACTTTGCACTCATAATTCTCAAAGATCATATCTTTATTGTCATTTCCTACTCCTTCAGAATCGAACTCGGATCGGGTTGAGTTGAACTTGGTTATGTACAGTATTTTCTTTAGTTCAAGCATGATAATTTTGCTCTATAATATAATAATTTCTAATAGTTCTATAACACTTGGGTAGTTTATGGGTTGCAAAAAGGAGCCAGTGAACTGCGCTTTGGGGTCACACTAGTCGATTTAAGCCTCGAAATTCTGGCAACGGGGCCAGGAGTAACCCTACTTAATTAGACTTTGCCGAGTTTTCATGCAAACAAAACCGCACGATAAGCTGCTTCCGTATTGCATAGCCGTGAGTAAGGAAAATTTTTCCCCCCGGATGGCCGGTGAGTCTGGCCAACTATGCGGAGAGAAGGAACCCAGCGCGAGTTTAGGAACCCGAAACCACATTGCGCCATCTATCTAACAACAACCAACGGTAAAGCTTTCTCTTTTTTCGCAAACGGTAGAAGCTATAATACTGTCAAAGGTTGCTAAATCGCATTCAGAGCGTCTGAAGGCTGTCATGCGTTGTTTGCACTTTGACTTAACTTGTCAGCATAAGCGCAAATACGGCAAGGCATTAGTGATCGGTTAAAGACTTCCACCTATCGGTAACAATTGTATTGAATCGTTTTCTTACATTATTGCGTCAGGGTCTAGCGGTCAAATAAGTCAGTATCAGATTTGGTAAATATATTTGTAGTACGTATGACGATAAAGTAACTTGATGTGATTATTTAATTTTTACTCGAATTCCCCATACGGATTTTACGACCGTTTATGTAGTGGAAAATTGTGAAATCGTATCAAGGTCGTAAATGGTGAGTTAAGTAGTATAGTTCTATGGAGAAATAGAGTTTACCTAATTGACTTGCAATACGCAAATTACAGGTAAAGGTAATCGAAAATGACTTGGCTTTACTCTTACTATAACGTTCGTTCTTTCGTACTATGCTACAATGTCGACATAAGAATCTCTATAATATTTGTAGCCCAATTCTAGTACTGATTATTATGTAAACATTAGCTAAAAGTGAGTTATCGTTGTTATGTGCCTGCGGTTGACTTAACTCCATAATTAAGGAGCGAGGGGCAGCGAGAGGGCAAAGTGCAAACAGGACAACGTGTTGTCCACTTTATTATACTCAATAGAATCCGTATATAGTGGTTCAGCAATAAGCTAAGCAAAATCGAAGACAGATAATTTTTATATAAACGTACAAAGCTCAGGTAAGTTTGCTACTAATAAATAGTTATTAAAGGAAGCTTATGAACGATTTCTATATTTACAGATATTTAAGTAGGTACTTTGTATATATTTAAAAAAAAAAGGTTGGTTTTCTCCCGAGTGAGATAGCACACTGTACAGTATAATTCGCAATAATTATCCCAAAACTCGTTAGTTAAATTTACATAAAGAATAATATAAGTACAATTAATTTAGAATTCACAAATTGGGGTATATCAGGAAACAGCTTTTAGGGAGTAAACACTACACGTTAACACGCGATTCATTGCCTAATTCAGGGGCCTCCAAACTATGGTCAGCGGGCCACATCCAGTCTGGTGCAAGATTTTATCCAGCCCGCTAGAATTTGAATAATATATACGTGTGTAAAATATGTAATGTAATGCAAACAATGTGGTTATACGAAAAATTTGAGAGGATTATATATTACAAAGAAGGGAGATATACGATGATAAAATCTTTCAAATGACATTAAAAACATTACCAATATAACTACCCACATCGGCGCTCAATAACGACGTCGATTAGAGTATTTTTCCTTGCGCATTGACTGAGACAGTTTTGCAAATTTTCTTAGAGCGAGAAGTGTTAATGATTATGGCGCCCTCAATACTGGGAACGACAGTAACAAGCATTGAATTACATCACAGTGCAGTACATTACATTTGCAGAGAAGGGTTTCCTCCTATACATTTCTCTTGTTATATTGCCGATACCTCGCTTGAATGCCTCAGAAATATTCTAATGCGACAGCTAGGCTGTATCTTACCTACAGGATATATTATATACTAACAGAAATTTTAGCAATTCTGCAAATACAATAGAAGTACGAGTTACAAGGCTAACTTTTCTTAGTATTGTAGAAGGTTCCCATAGGCAGTGAACTGTACTAACCTATACAGAGTCTTACAGTCGATGCTACACTATGTAAATAATACCGATGCAGCAATGTAATGTGATATGACTGTGTGTTTGGGAAATCCGAGGGTAGAAGGTTAATGAGGGATTATGGGAAGTTGTACCATGTACTCTTACGTGCATTGCCAGAACAATCTTGAAAGATACCTCAAGTATAGTCAGGGTATTCACGTTCACTTAACTTGCAAAGTAGAATACTGTTGACCTATGGGACACACAGCTTTTACTGAAACTGTTACCTGTGTAAAAAAGTTTTTAAGTGCGTGGCAAATACCTAAATTAAAATAACAACGTGCTTTTAAGAGCGCCTTCATAAAAAAGAAGGCCCGAATATCAGTGGTTTACTTTCGAATTTTAAGAGGAATTTCAGTCAGGAAAAAAGTTTTAACGCAGATGCAGGTTAAGCATTCAACTCAAATCCTCGAGAAAACTACAGTAACGATACGAAATAGTTGCTCTACATCACAATTTTGAATATAAACAGTGGTGTACCTATGGTATGACAGGTATGCCACGTAGGGTGACACCAACTTTTAGTTTAAATAAGCCAAGCCCCCACTTGCACGAGTAAAAGCATGGATTCAGTTAAAAAATTAATCAGCTTGACTATTATTTATGAGTTGATATTATGGAAAGTTATCTGAAAGATGGTTGGCAGATATTCGGACAGGGTCGGAATTTCAATGCTTCCGTAGAAACACCACTGCATATAAGCATCTAGCCAGTATTCATAACGATAAATTAGACTTGACACAAACACATACAGTGTTAGTATATAAGCAAGGATATTTCTTTTACTGTGCTTGATGTGTATTTTACATATTTAATCACACTTTTCTCTTATCTGACAGCAAATACCAAGACTTTATACGATTAGTTAGAAACACAACAATGGAGAGAATTAGGTATTTCACATTTATAACTCTCTTGATCAGCGTCGGTGTACGAGCACAATATTGGGGCTACCGTAACCCTAACCCGTATGACCAAGAAGAACAATGCGGTCCAGATATTTCGCTTCAACAAAGAGTGCCAGGAAGCGAAGAACGTTCCCAAAGCGCACTGAAAGATACGTTGTTGCCTCTTACCGGAGAAAAACCAGCTCCGCCGCCACCAAACACCCGCCGAGTGCGGCCACCTATTCGACCGGTCGTCGTATTATCTCTACCTCCTCGACGAACGGAAGGACGATATTACGCTCAAATTCCAAGCGCTAATGGACAAGTCAGACGGTCTAAGAGATATGCCACAGGTTTTAAATAGTTTTTGATTATATGATAATCATTTACTGGTTTTCTAACTGTCAGTCAGTTACGAAGGTAGTTGAGAATATGTATAGAAAATACCAGGCGATTTACGAAGGTTTTAAGTAATGATACGGAATTGAGCGCGTAAAAGCAAAAGCTTTTAGGGTAAGGTGTATATTCTACCAGGTTTGTGGAGTTCGTTCTTAATCCAAAAATCAATTTCACAAAGAATTGCGCTTCAAATATCTTTGGATATTCGCGTCTGCCAGCAACTATACGAATATCAAATTGATATTATTTTAACGTTTCGCATTTTTTTCTGACTTCGCAGTAGCTGCTTTGGTCTCTACTGTGTTTACGTTAGAGATTTTTAACATTTTTCATCACTGATCACTTTGTCATAACAATTTTTTATCATCCAGCTTACTTCGTACAAGTCCCAGTCATTGCCCTACTCTCGTATTCTGATAAGGATTCGAAAATAATAATACTTCCAATAAATTTAAACCAATAAGATTGACTCTCCGGAAGCCAGGAATCTCCGGAACGAATACAAACAGAACAATGACCATATTTAGCGTTCTCGTGCGAGGTGCAACACTAGTTGCAGTTGACCTTATATTAAGATTAGGTACGGCAATATCACGCGACATTCTCTGGCTTCGGTTTTGCAAATGAATAAGCAATAATCCGTTTTGAATATTTCCTCGATACCAGTATTGTTTACCACAATTTCTTTATTGCCGCCGACCTCTATGCAGCTAGATGTTCTTCCGGGGTTTGTTTAAATCATGGCAAGTGTACCGGCAACCCAAAGCAAATGTGCAACTGCACTGCTGGTTTTCATGGTAAACGATGCGAGCTCGGTAAGTTTATTAATTGTTTATTAAAACTATTACGATGGTCTAGTCTAGACCAATATTAATTATGAACTTGTTAAGGTGATGACTACTAGAGAATTGGAATGTGGTCCAGTAAATTTAATATTATTTATCCGATTATTCAACTATTGTTTACAATTTATATTACCAGCGATATCTCACCACAATAATGTAGCAATGAAATAAGCGTGGTGGTGCATATTTGACAGCAAACCCATAATTTCGATAAATCATTACTGCATCGTAATTTCAACGAGTGCTATGTCGAGTTTAACTTTCTGTTTTCATGTCGTGCGAGTACAGAACTGGTTTCTCATTTTACACCGCACCGAGAATAATTTGATTTGAATAAGTAACGTAGCTTATGCGGTCGTTCAAACAAGAACTTGAAGCTTAACTGGATAACTTACTTGCCTCAACCAACTGATGCCTGCGTTACGTTAGTTTCACACGACAGATCGATTTCAACAGGGGGATAAATTACACTTTGTAGTTGACGAGGGACTTGTCTATTATCCATCGGTTCCAATGAAAGTTTTCCTTTAAAAGAGGAAAAATTTCTTTCAGTCATTTAGGTTTAAGAGTTACAATTATAAAAACCATTATACATTATTCTGGGCCCAGTAACCTCCGAACCTAAAGTCAAAAGTTTCTATTTCGGAGGCCCAAAACGAAATAAGGTTTTATACCCAGCACGCGGTGTCTTACCTCAGCCTAATGATCTTTCATTCCAGAGGTAATCGATTATTCTCCCTAAAATATATATCCTTTTTACCCGGCAACTCGACTCCCGATAATTGATTTTAGCCCTATGTCCAGTATATTAAAAATATAAGCAACATTTTCATCATGGAAAATAATTCACGTTCACCACAGCATTCACTAAGATCACCTTGATTTCGAATGTGTACTGTAAATATTTGCCAAGTCATCATGCGCATACAAACGATCGCCACGACTTTTTATCGCATCATTATGTTAACGACTAATACGCGCTGAAATATCGTATGTGAGAAGCTCAGCAAATATGTTTCAGGTTTAGCTCGTAAAACTTTGACCTATTGAGAGACCCGTAAACCTGACATAATAGAGGAGCTTTAATTCTCCAGATACATATTTACAGTAAAACATGCACTCTAGATCAGTGGCCCTACTAATGGCATCCTTATGGCCGTAAAAAGCTTATTTTACTATTTACAGTATATAGTGAGTGATGGTTGCCATATATAAAAAAAAATATTTGTTTTAGCTCACAAAAATTCTAAGCAACAATATAAAATCAAATAAAGATGGTAATATTACGAATCCTCTTAGTTCGTTTAAATGACACATTTACTGTGTTTTGATTTACAGGGCTTCTGAGCCTTCATAGTCTTGTATTCTTATTTAGCACAACGCAAACGCTAGAAAACATTTGACAGATTACCAATGTGTTTAAACAAACTACAGAAGTCGGATAATACAATTAAAGAAACCTGTGAATGTTAATGATGTTGCTGAAATCTATTGCTGTGCTGTTTGCGTGCTTACACAACAAAGAATAGAATCTTTGGCGTGCGCAACCATGAAATTAGATTCTCGATTTTTTCAAGCCTTCCTGCAGTGGTGTAACTTAAACAGAATGTACAGAATGCTTCATTGTTTGTTTTCAAACTTTTATGAAATTTATACAGTCCGCTTTATAAGCACATGCTACATACAAACTGTACGACATTAATGAACTTTTACGGTAGGGTAAGGTTACAAAGAAAATATGCATAAGATTTTCAAAATATTCAAGGTCTGCAAAAGGTCAAGAGGGCTCTTAAGCTACGGCTATGTATTTTAAATAAACTCGTTTTACAAGTTATGGTATATTGCACGTCCTGTACCGAATGGTAGTGTCATCACCAAACGAGTTAGTCACCGCTGTCTATGGGGAAGACATTCCAAAACTTGATTAATATCAAATATTTGTTGATGATAAGACGTCGAGATAATGGTTAATAAAATAGTAATTGCATATCACTCTCTATTCTAAGTAATTTCCATCTGCAAGTCTAAGTATTCTAAGGCTAATGAAACAATAACCCTTACGATAAATTCAAGTCAACTAATTTATTTCCCTTATGGATTCATATTGTTTCATTTATTTGCTGTGACTTGGATCATGCCAAGTAGACCTTAATATTATTAACAAGAACTCTCAGTAAAATTACGTCAAGTTCAAATAAACACATAAAGAAGGTACATGCAGGGACTCGAGTAAGGCCGATGTGATTTTTAAATTGAGTCCATATCGTGTTGATTAATAATTACAATACCTCAGTATGTGTGAATATATCACAGAATCTTACAGTGGTATTATCTCTTATTCGGGTCTCCAGAGAATTTTCAAGAGGTTTAAAATTGACTTGTATTTTAGGAGTTCGTTTTATTGTTACAGCATCGCTGAGTCGTTATTTTCCTCATTTCGAAGTATATTAAAACCTCTTACCAACGTATTTCAAGTGTTTAGTGAAATTCCGCTGTTCATTGTTGCCCCACTCCTAACAATAACATATCTTCCGAAGGGGACATGATTGAGCACTATTACCTTCAAAAATCAACATTCCTACCTAAATACCATCGGTATAATTAGAAATCTGACGATAGTTTGACGTAATCAACGATATTAAGAGCTTCCTTGCGGTGTGCACTTCAGCCTTGAACTTTTTAAGGGGCTACTTATTAGTGAAATCCCATAGGTTATTTTGTAATCTGGAAAGCTCTGACGTTTTAATCCTCGCTTAAACTTTACTATTTCATATAGCTGTTACGTAAAAGTATTTCTCATAGTAAAGTGAAGTCGATTTAAAATACCGAAGTATATTTATAGCAAAATTGTTAACGCTAGGTTAGTTTGTTAGGAATAGTTATGTACTTGATTTAAAAATTCTGGATTACTTTTGATATCGCATATGCAAGTACTGATAATTAATTAACATTTTTACCTCACACTGCAATTGCATAAGTCACTTCTACGAAAATAGTAACGGGTGTGTGAGGGTAAGAAGCTTGTATGGTATTGACCTAATGCAACACAACTTGAACACCGTGGCCGTTTCAAAACATTCCTTATTCACGGATATCGAAAACAGGTGCATGACTTGTTTATTACGAATGCTAGGTGGAGTACTCTACTTGTCAAATTTCACTCATCCAGAATGAATTATAAACTAGGTCATGTCACTTCCCAGATAGGTTATCTACCTCAACAGGTGCTCGTAGCAAACGATCTGTGAAATACCGACACTTCGCACACTTTCATTATCAACACCTTAATATGAAGGATAAAAATATACTCGCGGATATATTAATTAAAATAATTACCATTTTACCACTACCAATTTTAAGTATCCTGTTTTCTATATATTGAATAGAGACCTTTAATTCGTATGGTTACCATTGTGAAAGTAACGATAAAAGTTATTCGCTACTTCTGAGCCACTCTCACGCCCTTGTACAAAATGAGTTAGTTCATAGATCTCACCCTTCTTTGATTTACAGGATGTATTTCCACATATTGTATGTGCCCACAGTTAAAAGTACATACAGAAATTTTTGGCCCATATTCCGTAGGCAATGGTTAAAAACTAGTGTTAATTTTACGCATACTGAGGGGTTTTAACCGGCATGAACGTTTCACGTTTTTCAACTCGTAGGTTCGTGACATACAAATGCAAACATGGAATACTAAACTCCATTGTAAAACTCGACCTTAAATTATTTCGTTTTATCCTTTGTTTTCTATTAAGTAAATATGACTATTCATTTCGTGGGGCTTACAGGCAATAAATTAAGAGATGCTGACCACATATTAGTTTCATTGTTAAGTGCCGAAACCTATGACGTAAGACGTTATTTACGATCACGATATTACGACACTCCCCTGCGTGCGTAACACGGCGATTTGTGAAAATATTTGCTAACTACAGTAGTGTACGCGCTTCAAGTCATGAAATCTCCAGATTATATGGTGTCGTCATCCATAATTCAACGTTCACTACGTCAACATGAAATGACATCCAGGTCACATGATCGCTATTTTATAAAGCCGATTACGATTATCTTCGAGAAAAGCGCACAAGACCAACAGGCTTCGTAGCTTTGAAGGCGTTTCAAAACGTAATCCTATTGTATCGGAATAACGCGTTAGTTTAGCAAAAATCTCAATCCGTTTACAGTGGGATTACAGCGCCATGTTTATGCAGTGTCTATCAATAGAATAGATATGGTTTCCCGTAACAACGAAATGCTTTCGTTCAATTTTGCTCACAGTATCCAGATCTTAAAACATTATACTACTTTACATAAAATACGGAACGGATAATATCTTGCGGTAACAGCTCGTAATTGAAAGTCAATTTTCCATAACTTTCAAAGAGTATACAGTATTAAAAATTAGGTTTTCAAAACGGAAAAAGGTTATTTCATACACCTATGATTACGTACAGAACCCAACAGACTTGAACAATACTTCTTCCTTCACGAGACATACCGATTTGAACAAGTGGATATAAAATTTGCTAGTTTTCAATACCACTACAGAAATATATTTGGATGCCGTCATTTGAGAGGAAGATTGTCCCAATTAATTTCCAATATAATGCATCCTCATTGTCGAAACACCGTCAAAATTCCTACACCAAGTCTAACCGGCGCCAGCCTCCATCGCCTATTCTTAACGTGGGATTGTTAATGAACGCACACAGTCGAAAATAGAGCAGTAAACAGGACTCACCTTGGCAAAAGATATCAAATATTAGGTTGCCCACGACAACGTTCACGAATACATAAAATTGGAATTTACATTGTCCTGAACAAAGAAAATTATTTCCAGTAGTCCTCAACGCCCTGGCATGTGGTCTGCCAGTGCGTTGTGGGGTTGGATGTTTTAACGATTTGGGAAGGGTGGTGACTACGTCTGTTTTACTGTGTGACTTACTCCTTGCTGTCTTAGGTTATAGCGCCGATAGTGTTCCCCAACAACACAGCTGATTGGAAGGAATATTGCTATGCAAGAGGGTATAGTGAATACAGGAATATAGGATTAAGACCACTGATCATTAAGCTTCCTCATTAAGCAATGTTTCAAGGGAAGCTTCCTTAAAACTCTCATTTAGTTACAATTCACTCACTAAGTAACAAAACTGCTAGCCAAATAAACGAATTTAGCAAGCAATAATAAGATTATTTGTCCATAAATTACAGATTCAGTTAAAATTGGTCCGAATTGCCACTTTGCGGTCACATCGCAACCTTATCTGCTTATAATTAATAAGCACAATATTCTGCCTATTCAAATTCTAAATTAAACTATGATAATAGAAAGCACATTAAAAATGTCGCCAAGTACATTTTGTGCATTGCTAGCGTCTCGCGAATGCCGTCATGAACCGCTACGGAAATGAACCTTTAAAATACTCGCTCAATTGGGGGCAAAAGCAGCAATGCAGATGCTATTTTTAGTTTGCAAAGGAACGATAAAAATTGTAATCCCAGTAGAAATAATTAATTGAATTTGATTTCGCCGTGACTTTTATTAGCAATTAAGGAAACCATACGATTTGGTAACGGATTTTCTATTATTGGAGAATGGAATGCTGCAATACGATTTGGTGAAATATCAACCTCATACAACGTATAAACTTAAACTAGAAACTGCATTGTTATAGTAATTATATTAAGCTTGACTCGAAATCAAATTACGTATGTATAATGCCAAGTATAAAAGGCTTACACTGTATTTCCACAAAATTAGTTTATCTGTCTTAATGCCTGTCCTGATTTGAGAACCGGGATCGCCAGTTCCCGAGACTCCCATCTACGTAATTTCAGCTCAACATTCGCAAAATAAAAGTGATCACTTGGCCTTTTTATTTACGCGAATAAACAGCGTTATAACATTAAACTGTACAGTAAAATGTATTTTTTACGTGAGATATAATTTTGTATTGACAACTATACTTTTTAGTTGGGTACAGAACAGCATCATTTGAACATGGTTACACACAAGGATTTCGAGAGGGTTAACAAGACTACCGAAGTAGTTTTCTAATCTCTGCAAAATAATGCAATGGGGATGTGAGTTTTTTAGAGAGGGACCATCAGAGGCGGGGTTCTGCTTGTTACTCCAGGCCCCTGATCAATGTACGGACTGAACCTCCCTCTGATAGGGGCTGCTTGTACGACAGTAAATCAATAAGCTGGTTGTTTTAATATGCTGATAACCCTTTCATTTGCACACCTTACATTTGTTTACTGCTTCAGCAGCGATAATATCTATGCATTCTTATTTGTATTTATACTCAGACAACGAAGCCATTGTTGTAGCGAAGAAATTATTTGCGATATGCAATCACTGATATTATTTTACACTAGTAACACTGACGCCAATAGGTGGTGGAACAATTTTGCTATGTAGATAAATTTCACGCCGTAAGGTTATATATGTTATAATTTACCACCGAAATATGCGGTTGTTAAAAGGCTTATTGGAACTCGCACGACTCATTGTCTTGATAAATTAACTTAACGGTTACGCGAACTTTGCGTGAAGTAAATATTATGCAGTAATAAATTCCTGTTTGGCTCAGTAGCCTTTTTTAATCTTGTTTTAAAAACTAGCGAGTGAGGAATTGACGGGTTTACAAAATTTCGTGTTAGTTTTCTGACAGTTAGTAAAATTTGATTTCAAGCAACAGAAAGATAAACAGAGTTCAGATGGAGCGAAGTACCAGCTAAGACACGTACATAAATTGCTTCATATAATATATACTATAATCTAACGCATGAATCTATCAATGTGATATTTTTTTACAGATTTGAACGAATGCGCTTCAAATAACGGGGGTTGCAATCAGATTTGCTGTAATTCATTCGGAGGATTTCGATGCAAGTGTCGCGAGAGATTCACGCTGAGCAAAAACAGAAAGACATGTATAGGTAAAAACAAATACAGATTGAACCTCATTAATCCAGGATTCATTAGTCCGGTACTATCTATTTTGTGTCACGCTACAGTAAACTGGGCGGAGCACTTTGTCATAAAGAAGTCCAGTAATCCTAGGTTTATGTAAGTTTTATCAATATCAGTAATACGACAGAGTATTGGATTATTTTGACATTAATTACTCCAACTTCACTGACATTACGACTTCTACCCTAAACCTATTAACGCCCACCTAATAAATTGTTTTCACCATCTCTGAACGTCATTTTATGACGTTACAGCATTCGACAAACAAGTGATAAACTACAGTAATGTGACAGATTGCATTAGGCACTGTCCTCCCAGTGGCACGCAATGGAAATTAATATTAGACTTTGGGAAATTTGGTGTTTGTTTATTTGCATTATTTACTCCAATGATATTGAAAATCATAGCAGTCACATCGATATTTGCTTGCGTGATCAATTATATACTCGTTAATAATGAACGTTTAATATCTTAAATACCGCAGAAATAATTAGTTGGGTGTCTGTGCGTACGTGGACAGATGGGACACAGTTCTTTTCACGATACCAACCTCACTACAGAAATAAACAGTATCTACAACACATAGGTAGTTTTGGCGTAGCCTGATAATAAACACTCCTCTAGTCCCACATGAATACTCCCAGCTAAAGTAATAATCATGTCTCTGGTACATACTAAATCATATTGGTAAACTTAATAAATTACCTATCTACAGATTGACTATATCGGTAAAATATTCGAATTATCATAAATTCAAGCAGATCAAAGACTGTCAATGGACCCTGTATAGTGTATAGCAACCTCAATCTTCCGTTCAAATTATACATAAGACGTTGTTTGACATTCATATGGTATACAATAAGCTTACTTTACACATCCTTTTCTTATGCGCCACATCAAGGGATATGCCACGACAAATCATATGAGACTTCATGTATAAATACTGTATGAAGAAAACACCATTCTTACCTTACTCAATCCTTTATGAGAGGATCTTTATCCGTAGGTACTTCAGGTAATCCAATGTTGTGGCAAAAGATGTCTATTTCTGTTTCTACCACTGTACTACATACACATGATATACTGAACTGTACTACAAACTAACTATCTAATACTGTACAAACCCTGAACACAATAACCTCGTTCCTGCCTGAGAGCTAAATCCAGTTAAGAAAAAGGAGAACAAATGTTTCAAACATCAGGTCGTGTTTCTATAATAAATTAATGCTTTGTAATAATTAGTCCCTCGGTGTTTTCATCATTATCATTTTAAACGTGCAATCATCACCAATTTTAACGTTCTGTTTATTCCTCCGGTGTACAACGGTTGTTGATCTCATGATTACATCTCGGGTCGAAGAGATATTTTCGACAATTATAAAGGGACCTCAATGACAACCCGAAGCATAATAACTAAGTCGGATATTGCGGATCTCTGAAACGACATAAGACTATATAGATCACACTATGGAAACTCGTAGATTGGATACTGTTGCAAATACCAAGCAATGGAAGCTCTTATATTTAATAATAAAAATATAATCAAACACTTCACGTTTGCACACGGTAATGTAAACTTTCTCAAGTAAGTTCTTTTTTACAAGTATGCTAAGGGACAAGGCTATATCACTGATTTAAAACCGCCGATTAGTCCATCATTGAAGTAGAAATGTAAATCACTTGGCATTACCTCTAATATCGCAATGTCGTACCGTTCTTTATCATATAACAGGGGTAATTACGATTTTATCTGATATACAACTCAACGCATATATGGTGGGAACGTTAACCGGGACATACAGTACATGCAAACGCGTCATAACCATTTCATATATACTGACGTACGATGGTGTCTAAATCGGAAGATTTCACACACAGATACGGTGGGTTGGGTATAAGTATAACAAACTTTTCCGTGTGTTGTTATAGTTGTTATTTTTCCTGTGATTTGCGTAACAAATGATTCATAATGAGTGATTTATTGAGATGATAATCATCACCTTACAATTTGCCTGTATATTAACAGTCGTTCTGTCAGTAATTGCCTCTTTTGAGAGTCAAGGTGATAACAAATCAATTGGGGAATTTTAAACAAAACATTTGAATTCAAAATTATTCACATTTCAGTTTTTAAATATAATAATTTGAACTCCCTGGGCCCCAAAAAAAGATATATCGGGGGTTCGGGCCAGTTATTGGGTAAATTTATTTATACTCTATTTTAAGAGATGTTTTAACACTATTTCACCGGCGATTTATCGAGTAATGTCCAGGATCATTTACCGCATTCCTTTCGACGAAAAGTAAATATTTAGTGATGGATAAAATTGACCTTAGGTTGTCTTTTGTAGTTCCTTCCGGGTATATATTTATGTATGCTCTTTCCGCATCTTAATTCAGTACTGAATTCTTCGTATAGTCTCATACCATGCCGGCGTCAGGTCAAATCTAAACATTTAAATAAAAACAAACAGAAATCGCCTTAGAACCCACATTCCTCTTCCAAAACCGAAATACCTTGTGATTGATCAAAAGATAAGTGACACGCAACATGTATAACCTTACAGGTAACGAGATAATTCAACTGAATAATTGTTTTCTAACTGGTTATGTTTATGGTTCGTTAGGTCGTTTCACATTTTCCTCCCCACTGACTGTTATCACTACAACATGAATCACTATTGTACCAGTAACAAACACGAATGCTAATCGTAGAGGTCGATTTTATGGGAATAATGGATAGTGCCAACAATCTATCTCAAAAGCGCCATGTTAAACTTGAAAAATTACTCAAAGAACAAATCCAGACACTTGAAGCGAAAGGAAATCAATTACTTTCTGTCTGTGATATTTATCTGATGTCCCCAAAGATTGTCTGTCAAAATTAATTGTATTGTTTCCAGTTGTCGATATATCTTCTCTTATCAGTAGACTGTCAATGGCAGGCCAATTTCCAAGATGACCCTTGCCAGGCAACTGCCTTTGTTCTTCTCGACTATTTATACTATTATCAATCTCATTTTCTAAATTTAATCTTGATGGAGTGCGCAAGTGCACTTTTAGTGAATACAAGAATAAATATAATATATTCCAAGACACACCAGTTTAATTCTAAGTCACCTTCACATAGTCTATGAACTAAAAATGTATGAAAATCTTACCAATTATCCTTGTCTTCTGCAGATAACGATGAATGTACGAAATACAATGGCGGATGCTCACAACGCTGTGTTAATATCCAGGGTGGTCATTACTGCCAGTGTGTCACGGGCTTCAAGCTGCATACAGACAAAAGAACATGTCTTCGTAAGTAAATTAAAATATAATATTATTCATTATGTTTTTGTTATACATTTATACACTACATGTAATGAAAATTATGTAAATTCCTTGATTTTTGCCATTGCTACACTTCTTAATCATTGTTCTAATTTAGCTGCCAACATTTGCCGGATCAACAATGGTGGTTGCGCACATATCTGTCAATCTAAGGGTAGAGGAATTTATGTATGTCGATGCAAAATTGGATTTCTTCTCAATGTGAATAGACGTGACTGTGACAGTAAGTAAAGTATAGTAGAAAATAGAATACGCAGAAAACTGTTCCTTTATCCTTTAGGAATCTCTTTTATAATCAACCAACACTAAATAATTTTTTCAACACTAATACCTTTTTACAGAAATTAATCCGTGTGAAGATAACAACGGTGGCTGCAGTCACATTTGTACTCCAAATGGTCTCATGCCTAAATGCTCATGTTTCAAGGGATACGAGCTCGCTGATAACCAGAAGACTTGTGTGGGTAAGGATATTTAAAATATTTAGCTAATTCGGCTGCTTATCAAGAAAATCCGCACATTTACTGTACAAATCAAATTGCAATGCGGTGGATTTCCCAGCAATACATTACGGAATAACACACGCCCTCTTCAATATTCAGATATAAACGAATGCAAGTTTCAGAGAGGAGGGTGCGCTCATTTATGCCTCAACACTCAAGGCTCATATGCTTGCAGGTGTAAACCTGGATATGAATTGGGAACAGATGGGAAAACTTGCTACAGTAAGTGCATATGCTCCCGAAATTATGTCATTTTATTCTTACTTCCCCACATTTACGATGAATCCATAAATTACTGCTTATTCAACAAAACACAAAATATATGTACTTGTTTGCAGGAGTCGAGATGACGGTTATTGAATCTTGCCATAATAACAACAACGGCGGTTGCATGCACATATGTAACGCACGTCAGTCAGGTCCAGTATGTTCCTGTAATCCAGGGTACAAATTAGAACCAGATGGAAAGACATGCATAGGTTAGCTAATCACAAATTGTTACGGTAGTTAGATAACCTGACCTACATTTTATCATTTCCGTTCGTTTCAGATGCTGACGAATGTACGGATGGTTCAAAGTGCTGTGCTCAGTCATGTAGTAATATACCCGGTGGATATTCATGTAGTTGTTATGTTGGTTATGAATTGAAAAACGATTCATGTGGATGTATAGGTAAGGCGTAGATTTAATATTATGTAGATTAACGAGATTCTTTACCAAGTATTGCAGTACTGCTGAACCAGTGATCATTTTTCATCTATTTACACTGTGTTCTGGTAATTTTCAGATGTTGATGAATGCGAATTTAACAACGCTGGTTGTGAAAAACTCTGCGTCAATATACCGGGTTCATATCGTTGCGAATGCGGTGGTGGATTCATCTTAAACCCAGACCGACGAACCTGCCTAGGTAAGATTTATAGAAAACTCATTACTGAGAAACGCTATTCACATTTCAATTAACATAATAATTTGAAAATACTGTACAATTATTTCAGAACTCGAGGACGAATTTGTTCTACCACCAACCCCAGTTATTACTTCCATATCAATAAAAGGCAAGCCTGTTCTAATACATAGGCCACCACCAGTTGCCATATCCCCTGAACTACCAGAAGAAAGTGATAACCTGCAATTTAAACTGGTGATTAGGTAACTGGTTTCGTTCCATTATTTAATAATTATTTGAAGAAGTGTATGCTTAGAAGTTCTATAATCCAATGTGTACAATAGATGCGATTCTGGGAGCTTTGGTTCTGATTGCCAGTACAATTGCAATAACTGCACCCATGGAATATGCAACCGTCAAGGAGATGGGTGCGACTGTGATTCTGGATACCAGGGAGCGATTTGCAGCGAAAGTAAGCCATACATTCAATGAAAATTCCAAATCAATGTCCACAGAAGCATATAGGCTCAAGTTAGGTTTCCCTATGCCTTTTCAATGCGCCTTCCTTCATTCCCTATTCCCTGTGCAGCCAAAACAAGATGCACCATCGCTTGTGATAACATTTCCAATATAGATATATATAAATGCTTCAAAGAGACTGATTATTTTATGCCTCATTGACACCAAATTTTGACTTTTTTAAACTTTGATTAGCTATATAACTTACGTTTCTTGAATCTATATTTCAGGGTGCCCAGGCAACAGATACGGCGAGAATTGTCAGCACGAATGTCCTTGTCAAAATGAAGGTGTTTGTCATCCCGAATCAGGGAAATGCACTTGTCCACCTGATGTAAAAGGAGACCAATGTGAAGATGGTAATGTTCCGATTACTGAAATCCTTATATCGAAGTAATCATTTATATGGCGGACGTTCTTACGTACCTTTAACTTGCATTAGGCTGTGGGAAAGGATTTTTCGGCTTGGACTGTGAGAGGAGATGCGACTGTCACAGAGCAAGATGCAGGCGTCTCACTGGAGTTTGTTTTTGCGATGCTGGTAGATACGGAAAGAAATGTCACAGACGTGAGTCTAGAGATACCAGGACTGCATCCTTAATTCGAGTGGTTCTTATATCCTTCTGTATGTTTTAGCATGTCCTCGGTGGTCTCACGGCCCAGGATGTATTTACCAATGCAAGTGTGACAAGCGGCATTCGAGTGGTTGCAGTAGGAGGACAGGAATATGCAAATGCAGACCTGGATATGGTGGAGATACCTGCAGCGAACGTAATAAAATAAAACAGATGAAATGAAAAATACAATACACATAATAAGAATCTTTTATACATTGGTGATTTTGTATTATATCTGCAGCTTGCCCACTTGGTACTTTTGGAATAAGATGTCAACAAACATGCGCATGCGCCGAGGGAGTGGAATGTGATCACGTTACTGGGAAATGCCAACGAGATTGCCCAGTCGGATATAAAGGCGTAGCTTGCTTAGAAGGTATAGCCTAAGATTTCGTGATTGTGCCTTAATATTTTCTCTTACCCGATTTGTATCTCCGTAAATTTAGTATGCAATCCCGGAACCTGGGGGGTAAATTGTCTTGAAGTGTGCAACTGTGCTGATGGCGGCGAATGCAATAGATTCACGGGAGTCTGTCAGTGTTCAGCTGGAAGGACCGGAATGCATTGTGATCAAGGTATATGGTGTATATGATACATATTTAAAAAAATGTTACCTCCGTATAGTATTTGTTGGATACTTAATGTTAGATAATAATTTGTTTCGCGCGATACTGTTTCATGGAGATTAAATCTGCACATGTGTAAAATTCTTCCGTTATTTACACAGAATGCCCAGATGGTAAATGGGGAATCAACTGCAATGGAACTTGTGCTTGCATAAACAATGGTCAATGTAAAAAAGATGACGGTGTTTGCCAATGTGCATCTGGTTTTGTTGGTCCTACCTGCGCAGACGGTTAGTATTCATTCTATATATTCGTTTTGGACTGATGGATTGACTGTTTTTAGTGTGAAACTTTTGAAGAAAGCATTTTGATTTGAGTTTGCGTATCTTGCATGAATTGGGCTTTTTTTTGTTCAGCATGCCCACAGGGTAAATGGGGACGTGACTGCAGGAGCAGATGTAACTGCGGAAGGGGTGATTGTGACCCAACTAATGGAAACTGTAAATGCGAGGCAGGATATGCAGGAAGGAATTGCCAAAATAGTAAGTAGAGGCGCACATTGTAGATGATACGTTTGAAAGCATGAATTGAAGTAGTAACTGCACCTGATAAAATCTAGAAATTCGTATAAGTTCTCTTTTCCTTTCAAATATTCAGCTTGCGGTCTTGGATACTGGGGACTGAACTGCATAAGTCGATGTGACTGCGAAAACGGAGAGCCATGTGATTCAGTTACAGGAGAATGCAACTGCGCTTCTGGATGGCGAGGACGAAGATGTGACCAACGTATGCTTGATATGTTTAAAAAAGCATTAAAAAGGCTAAATACATTCGTTTTATATGAAATTTCACATTCAGAATGCACCGAAGGGTCATATGGACCACAGTGCTCTCAAGAATGCATGTGCACTAACGGTGCTGTATGTGATCACGTCAGCGGTGCATGTACCTGTGCTCCTGGCTGGTTGAACACGTTCTGTGACAAACGTGAGAAATAGAATTTTTGTCTTAGAAATTGATATCAAATATTTAACCATACCGTGATTGTTCAGCATGTCCTGATGGTTACTATGGAAGAGACTGTCAAAATACCTGCGGCTGTGGTAATGGAGCTAAGTGTGACCACATCACGGGAGAATGCACATGTCCACCAGGGTGGGTTGGAGAAAACTGCAATGAAAGTACGTTCTTTAGACTTAATATAGTATCATTCAACTAATCTCGAGACGCCCAGTTTAACGAACCTATTTTCGTAGGGTGCCAGTCGAATAGATGGGGTGAGAACTGCACTGAAGAATGTGACTGCGTTAACGGTGCTAAGTGTGATCACGGAACTGGACGTTGCATATGCGGAATTGGGTTTGACGGAGTGAGATGCGACAAACGTGAGCATGCATCATTTCTTCTACTTTATTATGAAGTACCTTAGCGTTGCTAAATCAGGAACGCGATTCATTCCAGACTGTTCAACTGGATTTTACGGTGCCAACTGCCTTCATCGATGTTTCTGTAAGAATGGAGCGTCTTGCGACCACGTAACTGGACGGTGCTCATGTCCTCCTGGCTGGTACGGCCTTGCGTGCGAACTTGGTAGGTTGACAATTCATTTACCCTCAGTAAATAATCACTCATGAAGGTTATTAAAAATACTTGAATTGAATTGCTCAGAATGTTCTGCTGGAACGTATGGTGCTGGATGCGAAACGTCGTGTTCTTGTAGAAACGGAGGAGAATGCTCTCCCGAAACTGGTGAATGCCGATGCAGGCCTGGATGGAAAGGTTCCAGCTGTGAACAAGGTGACTTTCTTATGATTTCTCATTTTCTTGGTTTTCAATTTCCTGAAGTAATATTCGAGAGTGCCATAATTGTGATCAAATGTATTTTCCTAATCAGCCTGTACAGAGGGAACATATGGAGAGACTTGCCAGGAGCGGTGTAACTGCGAAAACGCTGAAGGCTGTGACCACGTTTCAGGGCAGTGTTCTTGCAAAGATGGATGGAGAGGAAACAAATGCGAAAGAACGTGTTTTCCAGGTACCCGTGACTCTTTTCCCGTAGCCACTATCGCGATAGATAATCTCTAGTGCGGTACGGCAATATGCTGAGAAGAGGCACAGTACAGGGGGGTGTCAGGGGGAATAGGGAAAAGACGCATAACAAAAATAAATCATTGGCATGGCATTATCAAGCTGTATTTGTCTTTAATTGAGTCTAAATGGAAGCAATTTTTGACTAACCTTTACAATGTATCCTACTTCAGGATACTATGGAGTTGGATGCGCAGAGAAATGTCTATGTCCACTCGGTAAACCTTGCCACCACGTTACCGGACGCTGTGAATGTTCCCCAGGATTAACTGGATCTGGATGCCAAAGCAGTGAGTATTATTTAGTGCAGTTGTCTCTCCGCGGATCAGTGTAATATTACAGAGCTCAACGATATTCTTCCTTTCGTATTTTCAGCATGTCCTCCTGGGAAATTTGGTCTTAATTGCGAACATCCCTGTGCATGCTCGTCTAACAATAGATGCAACCCTGTTTCTGGGCAATGTAGCTGCAGAGCGGGATACAAGGGCTCGAGATGCGTGGAACGTAAGTCGATTGGTGTATTCTTTGAAACTCAAAACTAGTATTTGACATCTCTTAATATAGTTTGATCTTCCTTTTTAGGATGTCCACATGGTACATTCGGAATTGACTGTACTGGACAATGCAAATGCCAAAACGGAGCTCAGTGTGATGCCACGTTGGGTACTTGTACTTGTCGACCAGGATATACTGGAGCACTATGTGACGAAAGTAAGATTTTACTGCTGTATATATGGTAGTACTTCATTATCGGTAATACCGCATTTAATTGCATTTCTGCAAATCTTACTTAGCTTGCCCAACTGGCTCCTTTGGACTGAATTGCATTAATAAGTGTGCATGCGGGAGAAATGGACGTTGCGACCACGTAGCTGGTAGATGCCTTCATGATTCAGAGTGTCCATCTGGTAAAACAGGACTAGGATGTCTCTCAAGTAAGTATGTCAAGTACTGAGTAGGATCTCTCGGCAGATAGATAATTTCTTCAATGTTACACAGGTTGTCCATCTCAGACCTGGGGTACTGGATGTCGACAAAGATCTCTTTGCGTAAATGGAGGACGAATCAATTCGGAAACAGGAGAATGCACATGTGGAATTGGTTGGACTGGGAAATATTGTAATCAAGGTAAATGATTACTTGACTACTTGAAGTTCTTATTACTCCCACTGGAGCATTGAATCGTAATCATTTGCCTTCGTTTGTTCGCAGAATGCCCAGTTGGAACATGGGGCCCGAACTGTGCTCATCATTGTACTTGTAATAACAAGGGTATTTGTGACAAGTTTTCAGGTTGCTGTACTTGTGCACCTGGAACGTACGGATCAAGTTGTCAGTACGGTATGATAGTCTTGATAATATCCATACAATCACTTCGATTGTAAAAGTGTGTGCCATTATTGTAGGTATTAATGCCCGCTTATTTTCCAGAGTGTCCTGCTGGTTTCTTTGGAGTGGGTTGCAAGCAGACTTGTGACTGTCAAAATTCTGACTCTTGCGACGGCGTAACTGGTCAATGCTTGTGTCGCCCAGGATGGATGGGGCAGCTCTGCGAACAAGGTATGGTCGCTAACAAATAAAAAAAGAGTTCAGATTGTGATTAAAATTTATTGCTGCTTCAGCCTGTCCACAGGGGAAATACGGGGCAAATTGCCAGAAAAATTGTGATTGCGGAGGCAACAACGATCAATGCGACTTAGAAACTGGAAAGTGCTACTGCTCACCTGGACATACAGGAGCAAAATGCCAACAAAGTAATTTATTTTTTACTCATTATTATCATAATTTCATTTCTGTGTATTGATTGTTTACTATACTTTTTATGGCAGTGTGCAATGTTGGAAAATACGGAGCAAACTGTGAAAAATCCTGTCAGTGTTCTCGAGGTGCCATTTGCAACCCAGCCACAGGAAGCTGTATTTGTAGGGAAGGATGGATGGGTGCTACATGTGATCAAGGTTAGTAGGGTATTATAACACTGAGAACTAGGTATCAACCAATATGTTATTGCATGATATCTACATCACTTCCTCTATTTACGAAGATCACGAGATTTCGAAATTAGGAGTATTTTGATCCTTTATATCTTTAAGTTTGTAAGCATCAAATACTACCGAAATTATAGTTCATGTGCTTTCCTCTAACAAAGCCTAGAGAAGTATTTTGATACTGTTTTGGAATAATAATGACTGAATAGCGAAAGTATTCACCAAAGTTTGTTGGCGCGCATTACCTGTACCGTGAGCAAAGGTGAACAAGCCGATAATTCAAAAATCCTGTTCCATTTTTTTCAGGTGGGCTACCTGAAACAGTTCCAGAGCAGACGACCACACCGTCGCCTCCTAAGCGCCCCATAATACTTGCAACTCCACCACCTCCAGTACAGATGCGTCGCCCTGTAAAACAAACGGATAGTTACAGACAAGCGCTTTCTTCGCGTTTCAGAACCGACTCATCTGCTCACAGACCACAAATACGCACTCTTGGCAAACACGCGTTCAGCCATCGAGCAAACGCTCTTCGATCCCGTATTCAGACCTCCAATGCACGTTACTACCGACGCTACACGAGATCGCGAGACAACAGAAATTACGGAGCTCACAGGGACTAGAAAATCGTAAACGCCTCAGACTTTCCCAAAACAGTGAAATGAATTTAAATATAAAATACAGCCGAGAGTATTAACGACTAACAACTGCGTCGCACAAGCCATTCGGAAATGAGGAGATAGAGCAGGACAGACTATTACTTTTTATATAAGTATTACAGTAGTTGTATTATACAATTAATACCGTTAGTGCAGTGAGTGAATAGGTTGCTTTTTCCTTCATGTATGTAATGAAGTGATCGAAATTATATAAACAGTAGATATAGACGAGTATTAAAAATAGTATGGTGATATTTCAGCCAATAATAGAATTCCAGAAACACTGATTATATACGAAATGGTTCATACAAAAAACGCCACATAGCAGACAAAGTTGTCAACTTTTTTTTACTACCAAAATTCGGCTCTAAAGTTCCCATTGTTCCCGAAACCAATAGCTTTCGTTCTCTTTTCGAACTGTTCGTCTCTGCTTTTATTCTACATACTATTTCTATCTTATGTTCTTTTCATTACCATTTTGCTGTTTTTCTAATTAGCTTCAATATACAGTAGCTATTCGTGTCAAGAATACTAGAACAATAACATATATTAGTAATATGATATTATTGTCGTATCCGTTTCAAATGTTTTCATCGACTTTAGCTACGTCGTAGCTAATTGCATTCCATTCCGACAACTCATCCTATGCTACTGGGAGGTATTGTACAATTATGAATATTAAATCACTTGCCCATAGGAAACAAGCAAAATACATGTTTTTTCATATTGTAAAATATTTCCTATATGTATATTTGTTTATATATTTTAAGGTCAATACTTGCGCCATGTACTTAACTGACTGAACTTCCGACATCTACCAGCAGTGTTTTTACCTAAATCATGTGTAGATCGATGTCGAATTTGACCAATAGCTGATGATAATAAAACAAGAGTACAATGCAGTTTATATATGTGATGCTGTCTACTGAAATTCACTCGTGTATTACTGAATTTCCTCTTCCACATGCTGAAAATACAACAGCTTAAATCTTACCTGAAAACTTTTGTTATTCGTGGTGAAACTCTCAATGAACAAGGCCGAAGAATTGGAACAGCAGAAGTCCAGGCACATAGCGTCCACTCTTGGAATAGAAATTTATAATTTTCTAAACAGTGTTTGTCAAGAATCAATGCAGAAATTCAGCGAGATTGATTATCCACGCCCTTAAATTAAGCTTAACATAGCATAACGCTTCTACTTTACCTTCAAATCGAACTCCGTATCGAACTCCCGAGTTGTTGGATGTATTCGAAACAAGCTCCATAAATACTTCATACAGAGATCCCGCCTGACAGGTGGGTGCAGTTTAAACGTCATGCCCAGGACCATCTTACACCAAAAGCTCTTTCTATAACACTTTTTTTATCAGCAGGGCAGCAGTACACTAATTCCATTTTCTTGAATCAATTTAAAAAAATGTCTTGCAACCTCGGCGGCCGATAAACGTCCTGTAATTTGTCTTAACTGAAGCAATAACCAGTGGGTGCTGGAGGACGTTGCTTACGTTGCATTGTAAACGGCCGAAAAATGTAGATGTTTGTTTTTATAGTATCTTTCCAATAAATGGGATTTATGATAACGAAAATAATACCAGAAAATCTAAATCAAACCAACAGCAAGAAAGATGGGGAAACCAGTCATTAATAAGTGGGGCTTACGTTAAGCTTTCTAAATTAGATCTATGGTACGTATAAATACACTCATACGCTCATTTTTTGCCATACCTTCATGTATTTTTGTTTAAATAACATGAGCATAACGTAACATAATTTGATAACAGTAGAAGTTGACAGGAATTCTTATTTAAATCAGTAATATTTAACAGTGAATTCCGAGCAGCAAGCGTATTTATTAGTCGAAAAGTCAATAAATTCGTATCCGAGAAGATCTATTTAAACTCTTGCTTCCTGGTAGGCACGTGTTAGGCAACAGTGCTGAATTCCTTCGGCTATTTCTAGTATTGCATGAATTTTATGCCAATTCATAGCAAGCATTATTCAAGCATACAGACAAACACAAAAATAATGCAAAAGCGAGCATCACTGCTATTGACTAATTAACCCAATATAATCCTATACATTTGCAACGTATATTATTGCTCACTTGTGTTTAAATGAAACGTTTCGCTGTAAGATTTTATACCAAATTTCAATTTTTACACTGTGAAATTTGCTTGCAGCTTGATAATCAATATATTGTCTTTGATATTTGGACTATATCAACTAGTGATAGTGAATAGTGAATTCCGAACAGACCAGTATTCTTCTAAACCGCACTACACTCATAGTACTAACCATGGATAATACACATGATTGTAGCTTGTAAATGAAACAGACTAACAATAAAAGACAACTGCAAAATAACGTAATACTAAAGTAATAAAATATGATGCTGATTCACTCCTCTCGATTCCAGGGCCACCATCCTCCTCTTTTTTTAATATTCCGGGTAGATGCTGGGTTTTCAGAAACATCTCTACGTTGACGACGAGTTGCTAAATCGCAATGATAGGGATCGCATATTCCACGTTCTCCCTTCGATGCCTTGTACCCTCGGAGTCCTCTAAGTCCTCTTTCTCCAGGTTCCCCTTTTCCTCCTGGGAATCCTTTTACGGCGTTACCAGGAAGACCTTCAAAATTTCACGATTGGCGATTTATAAAAGAAAGATATTATTCGAGAGCATTTATAGAAGTTACCTGGAGGGCCAGGAATGCCAGGGGGTCCAGATATCCCAATTCCGGTTTCTCCTCTGCTTCCTTTATCCCCTAAATCCCCTGCAAGTATGAAATCATATTTTGTACAAGAAAAGAGTGTAATCATATAGATAAAATACAGATAAATTGAATGCCAATTGCACCTTTCAATCCTATTGAACCTTTTATTCCCTGTATACCAGGGCGACCACGTAAACCGATGGGACCTTCATAGCCTGGGGGACCTAAAAATAAAAGAATTAAAAATATGAAGTGGAAACCCATTTGAAAGATAAAATTACAGATAATGGACAGCATATATAAGAAAAGTTAGTAGCTACAATATACACCATTATAAGGTGGGCATGTCTACAAGGGGAACACACCTGGAGGGCCTGGTGGACCTCTTAAACCAATAGGTCCCGGTACGCCACGTCTCAATACAAATCTAGAAGGTGCTTGTCTAGTTGAAAATCTTGATATTGATGAATGAGTTCTGTCTTCGTGCTGTTGAATGATTCGTTGGCAAACTTCTGTTGCTACTCTCATAATATATTCCTCGCTTGCTGAATCACCTTTATCACCTTTGCCCCCAACTCTGCCTTCAAGGCCCTGTTGCAAAATTAAAGTTAGTAACTGCTTATAGTATAAAGCTTAGAATATAGTGCATAATTACCCTTTGCCCCGGTTGACCGTGTAATCCAATTGAGCCTCTCAGACCGGATGGTCCCTGTAGTTAACAGATATGGAAATTATATAATAATATTAATAATAATACTGATACAGTCCAGTATACATATACCAGTATAACCACAGCAAATTGAATATATAGTAAATTTAGCCCTAGTACTTCATTAGTATAGTTTATAATTTACTTACAATTCGACCAGGTGGACCCATGGGACCCTGTACACCATCACTACCTTTGGAGCCCTGCAAATCAACAACATAAATATATGTTAGGAAATAAACTACGATTGATAAAATGTTAGAAAGTATTGCAAGCTTACCGGAGGGCCTGAGGGACCGGCAGGGCCTCTGGGGCCCATTTCTCCATTCTCACCTTGAATATTCACAATATTCTGTAAGATTTTCAAAAGGTTATAAAAGGTAACTTGAAGCCTAAAAAATATCGAGGTTAAAGTCTAAATTTAAAAACCAGCGGTACTCCTGTTTGGCTCGGCCTCCAATGCATTTAATTTTTTCATTATAAGCATTCTATTGTATAGACTATAGATTATAGAACTTACTTTCGTTCCCAGTGCTCCTCTGTCACTGTCAAACGATCTCATGATTCCCGGAAGTCCAGCAGGTCCCGTTGGCCCTCGTTCACCCGGTCTACCAGGTGGTCCAGGCCTTCCTGGTGGCCCGTCACGTCCCTTAATGAGCAGTAGACTCACAATTAGATGAAGTATGATAAACTTTTCTTAAACATGCAATTAACTACCGCATTTTCGAAACTAGAAAGCAATTCTTCATTGGACAATGCCACACACGCAGAGCGCATGATTGATAAAACGACCCAGGCGTCGTTGACAGACTATGACAGGCTGCCTTTTAATTGCAGTACGTGGGTTGGGGGAAAATACTTAAGAACAAGTTGACTTGAACCTAATCCTGATGTATGGCAGGAACGCTAGCCTATTTGCGGAATTTTGAGCCTTTGTAGTCGCGCGGAGTGAGCCGCAAATAATCGTAGTCCAAAACAAACACGATTCCTTCAAGATAATCGTATTTTTACGTGACAGGTACTCTTCAAGCAAAAACTTGATCGTGAATCTATTGTAAATTCAAACAATACACGATCAGTAAGTTTACTAACGAATAAACGTTTTTGAAAACGCATTTTTCAAACGTTTGAAAATGGGTGGTTAAAATCTATCTAAAAAAATCCAATGCTGTTGGCGCTGAAAAGATGAATAGACATAAATTTCTTTGCTAGGAATTTGAATAACGCACGCTCAAAATACCAAAGCAGAATCTTAATACAGCATTGCAAACGACTTTGTTTTGAACGGTCGTTGTTAGCTAGGAAACGTTTTTTTACTTACCTCGACGCCTTTTTCCCCGTGGTCGCCTTTGAATCCCTAAAATGAATATAGAAGCGAATTAGTAAGTAATTGACTTCAATTTCATTTCGCGATTAGGACTTTTAGATGTTGCATTAACGTCACTACTATCATCGTTGCAATGGCCCTGGCGTTATCAGTATCTTATTTATATAACTACATTTATAATGCAGGGCTCAAACCATAGATCAGGAGACTACCACCCCCCTTTTTGGATTTTATCACGGGTTAAAAGAACTTGAAATAATACGCAACTAACGGACAATGCTTTATGATTATTGACCATATGAAGTGGACGACACAATAACGAGCCGTTACGGCAAGTTACATATCCGTTCTTCAAATTCACAATGCGACAAACGTAAATTTAAATCTTCAAACACCAGAGGAGAGATAATTCACGAAAGGCAAAAATAACAATACAGCAATCTCGGTTGACACCAGAATTCGCACGACATTGTTTTTTTAGGAATCTGGTTCTCACATTCAACATTCCTTCTACAGCATTGAGTAATAGTGTGGTTTTCTAAACAGGTGTACTTCTGAAGCGCGAATACCTATCATGTTTATTATGGAAATACGGAGGTGAATAAAATGTCGTTTGTAATTCAAATCGTAACAAACAACGCAACTGTCAAGGTAGAGCCAAACAATAGGAAACTAAAATGCTATAGATGAATCGAGGGCTTAAGAAGTAGTGAACTAAGGTAAACTTGAACCTGAACCTGATATTTGAAGATAACTTGGAATAAATGCCAGTTGAAGAAATCCTCAATTTTATACACGGTCATGCTCATATATTTTAAGATTCCTGGACTCATTCGTATAACTGTTGCAGGTGAATCCGAGTCACAATGTCAAAACCCAAATCTCAAGCCAAGAAATCTAAGTCAAATTCTTGTGATTCGACTCCAGTCATTATAACACCGATATGTAATATACAATTAAAAATATGCATATACAGTAATAGAATTTCCTTTGTAGAAAAATTAAATCGCCCCAACAGACAACAATGCATTGAACGATAAGAGCTGAATAGTTTGTCTGTAAACTCATTATAAACATGGCGTCTTTTCGATATAAATACCGAACAGAAATAGCAATTTCCTAGCAACTCTTCCATTCCAGGAATATCTTATTGTTATGCCGACATTACTTACGTCTGTATAGGCCGCGATCGTGTCGAATATGGTTTGTCTGGGTATCCCGCAATGCGGGTATTATAGTTTCAAAGATTACCGACATGTACGGCTTTTACGTCATCTATTATTTACAAAACTGGGTCAATTAGGGTCCTAAGTAAATCATTCGTACGAATAACGAACCTTAGCTGCCCTTGTTACAGAAAAATTTCGATATTACTTATTCGACATGAGACCAATAATACATGTAAGATAGATTTATGAATGGTCAACATACCGGTAATCCAGGACTACCTGGTATTCCATCCAGTCCACCTTGACATTGACATTCACCTCTATATTTTTCTGCAATAAAAACAGATAAAATCAGGAATATTTTATATGTATGAAAATAAATATTGTTTAGAATCACGTGAAACCTCCTGCCCGTATATTAAAAGTGTTGTTGTTCTCCCACTTCAATAAAGAAATAATAAAGAAATTAAGAGAGTTTTTTCAGGCAAGACAAGTTGAATTTTCTAAAAGCACAAAGTGAATACAAGGTGCAATACTGATATTAGGGCAACATCACCAAGGTCTATAATAATGATATTTCTGTCAGCAAGTGTAGCTGAAAATACTTTTGAAATAACTTGAAGGATTTGATCCCAGGCAAAGGTCACTGACTCGTACAAAACGAAGCAACCTCAAACCCTTGCTGGTATTACTATATAAACATAATATTGTAAAAAACGATGAAGAGTATGCTTTCAACGTTAAGGAAGTTCGTGGCAACGATATGGAATTTAGGAAATACATTTGCCAAAATCTACAAAATGTTTATACGGGACACATTCCTCGCGGTAATACACCCAGTTGTTTTCTTCTAAAATATAATAGTACAGTAGTACGAAATATTTGTTATTAAGGTTCTTAGATTTGGATAAATTAGGATTTGATTAATATAATGTACTAACTGCGATGTCTTTGTTCTTTCTTCCTTGTCTCTCGACATATTGCCCACTGAACTTTCTTTCTGATTGTAGTTAGATCATAAAACGTATCAGTGGGAAACACGAATTTCGGACTCGGGTCTGATGCTATGTCGTTTAGCTGATCCTTCGCGTCAAATCCAATTCCGACTACAATGACCATTACACCTGAAGTGTTAAGAAAAAATTAGCAGGAGACAATCAGGAGTGGATTTGGGGGAATTTTCAGAAGAATCACATAATGTCCAGACGATTAAGTGCACTGTTTTCATTCTTTCAATTGCCCAGTTGTATGACATCGTCGTGGAACAGTCGCGAGTGGAACTCTAATCTAATTTGGAAATTAGGATTAGAACAAAATAGGGTTGTGGTTTGCTGTGTCGAATTATATTATATAATAAAGGAAATAAAAAATAGACACCGTGATTCAGAATCTCCCGAATAGAAGGTCTCTAATAAAAATACGATAAATTTATTCACAAGCTCAGTTCCCTATTCAATCCTCGACCATATATATCGATGCTTTAGGGCTTATTCAACAAAGGCAATTTGTGGAGAAAAAATACTTAATTTTTAAACTTCTGCAACATACAAAAACGTTAGATGTTAAACCCAAGAGCGCTAGCGTGCGTTCTTGCATTGCGATCAACAAGGGCATTAATATGATAAGACACGATCAGCATACAAATTATCATAGTATAATCGGTCTGGCGTTTGCGCCAACGCATTTTGTTTGTATAATACAGTTCGGAAGCAGATAGGGCCACAAGAAAGCTCCACATTCCGACGGAGACACGTTTAATTCGGTTACGTCAAAGCATATTGCAAAACTATGTAGTTTACCCAACGTGAGAATGCAACGATAGCTCATATTATCGCAATTGTGTGTTAAGTCTTGTGAGAATGAAATCCACGATCGCCTTAATCATTTGTATCAGGGCTTTAACTATTCAAACAAATCGGAGAACAGAAGCCCCTTCGTCTACAGCGAACGATGGACAAACATAGCATTTACATAATTTCGTCAGGTTTTCTGGTACATAAAAGACTAGTCATACGGCAATCATGCATGTGAGTTCATTGGAATCTTTCTAAATGATTTCTTACGGACGATTGCAGTTGAAGACTTAATTGAATCATTGTATAGAAACTTAACGTATTATTGGTCTTGTGGATATTGAATGCAAGGATAGGACTGGCTAGAAGCAGGTTGGACGTAAGGTCCTTGAAAACAAACAACGGAAAGTTCTAGATTTCTAAATAATGAATTAGTCCTGAGCATAATACCTGATTCTTTCATGACTGTAGACGACGCCAGAATATCATCGCTAGACAAACCGCTGGTAATGACAACAGCAATTTTCTTTGCGCCGGGTCTTTGGCTGTTTTCGAATATATTTCTTTGTGCGTAGTCGATCGCTTTGCCCGTGTTCTTGTCGCCACCTACAAAACATTAGCAATCTCTGTAGCAGCACGTTCTATGTTCTTTTAGGTGTTCGTCATTTAAATTTTAAATATTTCAAATTTCTTTGAAGCCGCGTTAAGGCTGCGTGTGGCGACCGAAGACGTCTGTATTTATTTGTTCATTACACGAGAATAAATAGACAATATTTACAGTTGGCGAGAACTCTATTGACAAGAGATTTGTTTTCCTTCAATAGATTCTATTGAATTCCCATAAATTCTTCATTATATGTCGCTGCGGTAAAAATGATTGTAATGTGAAGATCATTATCTTCTAATATCGTAAATTCAATAGGGGATCAAAAGGTTGGGATTATACCTTAGGATGGATAGTTCTTAAACTTGATGATGCTAATATTGGACTCTGTATTCCGAGCTAGATAATGACCAAATTATTAGTAGGTAATCTCACTCGTAGTTGGAAATATTATCCAGCCTGTGTACATTTATTTTCATACTGTGCGAAATCAATTTACTTGTATTAATAATAGTCAGATTAAATATCTCTTACCGATCAACTCCAAAGAATTAATGGAATCAAGTAGTCCGTCTCTCGACGAATAGTCTCCAAGCTCCCATGCTATTTGTGGTTCCGTTGCGTATTGAACAACAGCTATATGCGTTTTCGCTGCAGCAGTTTGGGAAACGTCGTCTGCTTCCCCAAGTGATCTTAAAATATATTTTACTTGCCATTTTTTAATCAATCGTAACAAAGGATGCAAATCAAACGCTAAGGATATTCAGGAATTTTCGAGTCGAGTCTTGTATTAATGGCTGACTTGAGTCAAGTCAATCAGTCAACAAGAGTGTAATGATTTTAGAACTAAAGCTGAATCTTTAATCGAAAACTTTTTGATTTGACTCGTCTCGGGGTCAGGGTATGCTCTCACAGCTTATGTAGGCATAGGTTCAAGTGATATTAAATACACAATTCCACCTTCGCTTACTATTATTATTTCGAGACAATACCGGAAGTCTATCGTTCAAGAAATAAAGTTTCAAGATGTAGTATTTCGGTACGAGTGCCAGCTAACCTATTTAAGTGGCAATATACCATTAAAAATGGAATTTTCATGGATTGGAAGCACAGTATGGTATTTGATAAACTGAAAATAATAAACTATAGGCGACGGTCTTCGATAAGGGTGAACTGTTATCTCAATTGGTTCAATGAATACCAAACTCTCAAGTTATTCCTTAATTGAATTTCGCCGATATCGCTAAGATATGTTGATAAATATCGACCACTATGCGTTTAGTAAGAGAAGTGATGGTGATGAAAATATATTTGGTGATATTTTAAAAAACAACAACGCGATTTCGTAGTTTCAGGGCCCTTTGTCGATTTTAAAATGCTAATTGATGTGCTAGCTTGCTTACATAAAACGGATGAGGAAATAGAAGGTCATCTATGTCACATCCACTTTGAAATTTCAACCGACAAGTAGCCCGACCTATTCAAACTCGTTTATAGAAATTCCAAATGTAAAGGAGTTAACATTACCCAGACATTGTCATTTTCAGACTCCGCAAAATGCCTTATTCATCTTATCGTTGGTAGGGACGTTATGGCAACACACAGGCAGCAGCGGCGTGCAACAGCCTGATAATTCCACCTGTTCCCCGTTTTCATTTTTTAAGATCACATTATTTCGGAAAACTTATATTTGTGACGTGATTTATGGCGAACAGCATGTTACCCTGAATTGCAAACGATGCCAGGAAAGACCATATTACCATATATACCATAAGTTCAAAATGAGTCGCAGGTTCTTGTATAATTAAAATAATATACCCTAATTTCAAAATGCAAACAAGAGTCTGGGTAAGCGCTTAGAGTAAATTAAGACAAAGTATATACTGCTTTTCAAAATTTAAAACTACAATCGAGTATACATTTTAAGTTTAGGCACTAGGCAACTTCTTTACGAAGAGTTCGTATTGCTATTGTTGACTGATTTGATTGATTGATTGATATGTAGTCAGCATATGGATTTTTTGATGATTTTTTAGATCTACAGCCGCCGACTGATCGACTTTTTTTTAATAGGGGAATCGGCAATGTGAATCGGGCCAATATTAGCTTAATTCGGCCTTGATCACAAATAACGCACACTTGCATGGCATTGGAAATGACATACAGTAGAAACATTGTTAAGTAAGAACAATAATCTACTATACTGTAAATGATAAGTAAACTCATACAAGATATCGTTTTTCCCAGCTGTGTCAAAAGCTTCAACCAATCTCTGCAGCCAGTCCTGCAGCAAAGTGAAGTCATCCGTGGAAACAGTCGAAGAACTGTCGATGATGAAGATCAAGTCGGTTTTACCGGAGTAACAGGAAGGTTCTGCAATCACAATACAAATAAATATAATAATAATGTTGGTATAGCACACGGAAAAACTTCCTGCACAGGAAACAATACAGGTATGTCTCTATCTTAAATCAACGCAATGTCATGTAGCGTAGATACTAAATATTTGGCCTTGAGCCAGATATATCTATTCAAAATTGATGCCGCCACATGGATGTTGATTTGAGGCTCTCGATTTGTCAGCCAAATGGTCACTTTGAAGTACATAGGTAAATAGCTGACGGGAAACACTGTATTTTCTCCGAGATGACCTCGGCAACACCAAAGTAAATATTTTATGATTTTGAGTTCAGTGACTACTATTAAATTCATTGGATGTGAAAGACATTTACCCCAAAAGGTGGGTCGGTGTTAGAGTAAAATTAAATCATAGTACACTGTCCATGTAGATTGTAGAGTATAGTTGAAAAGTATTTTTCGCTGTTGCTGCATCAAAGCTATGTGGCAAAAGTGCACTAAGCAAATAACATGCAAAAATGTTGCAACAATGAATGAATGTTGCAGACTGCGAGAAATATATAGTGTTTTATATTTTCCCATGTTGGTATCGGCGAAATGTTTCAGCGAACGGTTTCCTTGAAAATTAAACGTTGCGGTAAATTATAGAATTCTTTATTGTTAAGTTCTCAATCATTGTCATGCGTAGGTGTATATATCTGTCTGTAACCAAGCAGTAAGCACAGGCTGTGGCCCCTAATGAAGATTGGAAAATAATGAATGATTGCCGATGCAAGGTTGATGAAAAGCTTTTTTGGCTGCATTTTGCGGCTTAACAGAACATAAATCAATGTATAGGTTAGAAAAATAGAGACAAGAAAACGGGAACTCATAAACACCATGAAAAATCGATCGCGTACCCAGGTTTTGGCATTGTCTTTCCATCATTAAATAAAGATTTGAACTGGAACGTACAAGCTAATGTACATCAAGATTGATGGGGGTTCCGGCTTATGTAGGTTAAACAACGTTTCAATTAAGCGATTATGGTATGTCGGGCAGATTAAGGCAGATAATATTACCATATATTTTGCGGTAACATCAACTATGTTATTTAATCACTTGTCAAGGAACCACAGCAACGGGAACGTCACTGAAAGAGTAAATGAATTACCCTACAGAGTACAATGACAAATTGCGGACGAGTCGTTTGATAATTCTATTGCTATCTATAACCATTATTCGCTTGAATTTATGATATTTTGACATGGTACATATCAATATAGAGTATACATTAAATCGCTTTCGGGAAATACATTGGGTTTTACAGAAATCGCTTCGGAATAGCGAAGCTTCGAGCTTTTAACACGGAACTAAGTATCACTGTATTGGTTATATTGGACTTCACGGTTCTATCGGCGAAATAATTACACTAAAAATATGCTAGATGTTTTGACGTGGCCGTATCACTGGCCTAGCACTGTATCTACGCTTATTTGAAAAAGTACTGCATCCTATTTTAACAGCCATTTATGTAATGTACGTCAAGAAAAGGTGGTTAAATGAAACCCATCTAATGTATTATTAATTCGCATTTCGTTGTTTTGTCACGGCAAGGAAGTTGGTCCTTTCTATAAGAGAATCACTTCGCAGATTCCCCTTGAGGAACTCATCGTCCCATAGTTATGCTATTTGCTGGTTCAATGCACAGAACGCACCATATCGTTAATGTAACGACCAGGGGAAGATTAATAGGGTCTTCGCATGGAACAATGCTTTCTAACTAACCAAAAAATTAATGGGATCTTTAACCTGTAGCAAAAAGTAGCTTAGTCGGAAAAATATTTGAAAATAAATAGCGCGGTTGGTGTAGCGGCAATAGTGACAGAAGAAAAGCCAATGCTATGCTTATACAAATACCGGCTGTGTTGTAATACCTGGGACGTCGAAATTAGACATGTCGGAAAACAGCAAACGCTTGAAAAAATCTTTAAAGTGAAAAAGTTAAATGACAGTTTGGTTGATATGCTACCATCACACATACTAAGAAAATGTTCCATGTTGAAAAATGTTTATGGATATCACGAAATAAAATTCGAACGATTCAGTTAAAACCCGCCTATCGTACGATGAATGCAACCGGATATCTCCAAAGATTAAAGACATATTTGCTTACATATTTAACGTACATTCACATCAAAGGCCGACTAAGCACAATACTACTATACTGCTATACTACTGCTAATGGATGTTGAAAATCTAGGTTTTCTGAATACATTTATCCAGAGATTCGCTATAAGATAGAAATCTCACAGTTCTGAAATATTATAAGGTAAAATATTGGTTAATGGTTTCACATTTTTGTCAAAGGTTGCAATCTTCTCACCACGGAAATCAGGCGGAGGAATAACAACTTCTTCCATTAAGTCAAAGGAATCAATGTCTGCCATCAATATGTCCTGGCCAAGTACTTCTGTAAATACATTTTCCGCACACACAGAGTTCGACAGCGCAAAGACCGCCCATACGGTTATAACACACGGAAGAAACTTTATGAAAGCATACATATCATCCATGAACGAGTTGAGATTGCTACTGAAGTCAAATTTGATCAAATTTCATCCTTTCAAATGTTAAACCAACCCACAGATTTACCAGAAGCTTCTTTCTTATTTGATGCTGTTATACCACTAGATCAAGTATTCTAGAAATATAGAAATATAGAAAACTCATAATCAGTGTTATTCAGGCGCTGAAATTATAGGATTCGATCCTGTCGCGGAAAGTAATAATTCAAAATTAAATATCTACCTGGAGCCTGATGCGGTGGAGATATAATTTGTGTGAAGGCTGGATTTGGCAAATACTATACCGGGATTAGGTTATCTCTTTATTTCTCAACCTGGCCTGCCAGCTACACACATCTTTACAGCTTTTTTCACGTGTGCTAAACTATAAAACTACGTAAACATCCCTTCCGTCTACTAGGTATTATCTACATCGTTACAATGATAAAACTATATTCTTCTTATCGTGCTGTCAGTCAATTGAGCCGTTTAAATATTTCACATAGGCTGGGCACACTATAACAACAATGCCTAATTCGTTGACGGAGACTGTTTGTTCAGATACGACCATGGCGACCACAGCACGTTCAGACGAATACACTAGAAAGTTGATAACACACATTTACATTTGGTCAAGTACTCAATTTGATAAAGACTTTGTGTGAAGAAGATAACCCCGCTAGAATGGCGTAATTCGAATAGGATAGTATAGAATATTTTCATTCTCCTAGTGCGAGTAAACCCTTTTACAAAACCAATTCCAAAAAGGAGTATATTCTATCTGGTCAGGATAATGGCTATGAATCCATAAGCCTCGATCATTCAACTTTTTCTACCCGAGTTACATTTTCACATACAACGTAACAGTATATAACAGAGCTAAAGCATGCAAACAGTTTTACCTAATTTACTCACAGCGACGGAAGATCCATTTGAATATATGTAATTGTGATAACGGGGAATATTGAAAGGCCAAACGGCTATCAAAATAAAGCGCTGAGAGGTAACGACTAACAAAGCCGCCTTATGTTTAACAGCGATTCCCCCCTTATGACATTCAACCGCGACAAAGACAAATGGTTTTCTGGTAGTACTGTTATTTTTACTCGGAATCCGATTACTGGAAAGAATTTAGGAAAATATTCCTCCTTTTCAAATGTGCAACAGAACTAAACAAAAACTACGTTGAACTCAAATGAGGTAAACGGGTATGCGAGTTCTAACACCACCTTTTCGTTAATCATTACAGATGGGGCGACACAATCGAAATATGATTGTCTGTACACAAATATCACATTTTTGGTAAAGGTTGCATTCTTATCATCTTTAGCTAACGCATCCAAGAAACAATTCTTTACCCATCTGTGCGTGATACCACACGTATACAAACACACACAATGGTAACTAGATTGTTAGCAAATAGACTATTTACGGCCTAGCTGTAAAATTTATTGCTAGGAAGCGCTGGTAACTCACCGCACATAAAAGTATGATTTTAAATAAATAGCTATTTACTACAACTGACTATTATACCCAACTGGAAGCGATATCCTGAACAAATAGATTCAGACAAGCGAGTGCCTCAACGAGGTGTTGTTGACGATTGATTTATGACTTTTAATTTCTTCTAACAAAACGATAGGTTTATTTTAAAACCGAAGTAAAACAAGATTTAACTTCAATATATCGTATATTATACGAATCCAAAATATCAATCCCGCTGACCATTCTGCTAGCAACGAAACAGTGATAGCAGTGTCATTGATAAGACAATTAATTCAATTCGATAAAATTTAACATATTCCGTACCAGGTTTTCGGTACCAGGTATTCAAATCAATTCAAGCTAACCGGAAAAAGCTAAACGAACTTACACTGTGATTAATGATAAGGAATAAATTCAATATACTCATGGACTTTCTGCACTAAGATTTCATATATTAGAGGCTATATGCTCTCTATCTGCTGTTCAAAGTTATCTACTAATAACAGCCTATCTACGTACAAGAAATATTTTTATATCCTCGTTCTTAAACAAAACCTTGCAATAGATTCCATATGACTAAAGATCGAATGCATACATTAGCTCTTAACAAATTAAAACTCAAGTATTTCCTTGCAGGAAAGGACAGAAAAGAAAAACAAACAGGCGGATACAACGCGAGAAAGATACGGCAATTTCGCGGGTTCAAACTCTAGTGTATTTACCTATGAGATTATTTCTAGAATACGCAATAGCTTATAAAGTTTTAAAAATTAAAATCGTATCACTATCTATGACAAATAAAATACCTATCAAACACAAACTTATCTAACTGATATCTCCCTTTAAATTCATACGCAAACTGCTTGAGAAAAGCATAGTAAATATAATCTAAGCTCTCGTCCTTGGCTATCTATGATAGTAGTTTAGTTAGTAAATTAATTCAAGCTATTTGAAACACCATACAACATAATGAAAAGAACATTTAAAATTCGAACCCCATGATGGGCAGTCACAACGACAAATAAACTGCGAGAGACGCGGAAAGAAGAGATTAGAGAAAAAAAATCCTGCTTAATCTCTCCATGCGATTTTTTTCTTGAAAGATTTAATTCATTCACCTTACGCCTTCAAATGCAAGAACTCTGTCCGAAATAGCCTAACTATCGATAACTATTGCAATTACAAGAAAATATTACCGACAACTAAAACAATAAAAAAATATATAAAAATTTTCTAACCTCGACCAACTCTTTCGAAGCGATTTCTGTCATTGTCGATACGATTTCTATTTGGGTCTAGTCGATCTCGATCTCGATCCCTATCGTTTTCAGGACCCTCTCCGACTTGCCGATCTCCTCCGTCTCTCCCAGGCCGCTCTCTATCTACACCAGATTGATCTTGTCGATCTCCATCTTCCCCAGTTAGTTCTCTGTCTTTTTCAGTACCATCTCCGTCTTTCCCAGGTCCATCTTGACCAAGTCGATTTTTGCCTTTGCCATGTCCATCTTTGTCTCGGTTTGTTGTGTCTTCGTCAATAGATCGATCTCTGTCTTCTCCAGTTAGTTCTAT
>QXVX01005876.1:130198-169534 GCA_013436065.1 Halocynthia aurantium
TCTTGACCAGGCCAGGTCCATATCTTTGTCTTTGTCTCTCGGTTTGTGGTTTGTTTTGTTGTGTCTTCGTCAATAGATCGATCTCCGTCTTCCCCAGTTAGTTCTCTGTCTTGTTCAGTACCATCTCCGTCTTTCCTAGGTTTATCTTGGCCAGGTCTAGCTTTGTCTCGGTTTGTTGTGTCTTCGTCAATAGATCGATCTCCGTCTTCCCCAGTTAGTTCTCTGTCTTGTTCAGTACCATCTCCGTCTTTCCCAGGTCTATCTTGACCAGGTCTAGCTTTGTCTCGGTTTGTTGTGTCTTCGTCAATAGATCGATCTCCGTCTTCCCCAGTTAGTTCTCTGTCTTGTTCAGTACCATCTCCGTCTTTCCCAGGTCTATCTTGACCAGGTCTAGCTTTGTCTCGGTTTGTTGTGTCTTCGTCAATAGATCGATCTCCGTCTTCCCCAGTTAGTTCTCTGTCTTGTTCAGTACCATCTCCGTCTTTCCCAGGTCTATCTTGACCAGGTCTAGCTTTGTCTCGGTTTGTTGTGTCTTCGTCAATAGATCGATCTCCGTCTTCCCCAGTTAGTTCTCTGTCTTGTTCAGTACCATCTCCGTCTTTCCCAGGTCTATCTTGACCAGGTCTAGCTTTGTCTCGGTTTGTTGTGTCTTCGTCAATAGATCGATCTCCGTCTTCCCCAGTTAGTTCTCTGTCTTGTTCAGTACCATCTCCGTCTTTCCCAGGTCTATCTTGACCAGGTCTAGCTTTGTCTCGGTTTGTTGTGTCTTCGTCAATAGATCGATCTCCGTCTTCCCCAGTTAGTTCTCTGTCTTGTTCAGTACCATCTCCGTCTTTCCCAGGTCTATCTTGACCAGGTCTAGCTTTGTCTCGGTTTGTTGTGTCTTCGTCAATAGATCGATCTCCGTCTTCCCCAGTTAGTTCTCTGTCTTGTTCAGTACCATCTCCGTCTTTCCCAGGTCTATCTTGACCAGGTCTAGCTTTGTCTTGGTTTGTTGTGTCTTCGTCAGTAGATCGATCTCCGTCTTTCCCAGTTAGTTCTCTGTCTTGTTCAGTACCATCTCCGTCTTTCCCAGGTCTATCTTGACCAGGTCTAACTTTGTCTCGGTTTGTTGTGTCTTCGTCAATAGATCGATCTCCGTCTTCCCCAGTTAGATCTCTGTCTTGTTCAGTACCACCTCCGTCTTTCCCAGGTCTATCTTGACCAGGTCCATCTTTGTCTCGGTTTGTTGTGTCTTCGTCAATAGATTGATCTCCGTCTTCCCCAGTTAGATCTCTGTCTTGTTCAGCACCATCTCCGTCTTTCCTAGGTCTATCTTGACCAGGTCTAGCTTTGTCTTGGTTTGTTGTGTCTTCGTCAATAGATCGATCTCCGTCTTTCCCAGTTAGATCTCTGTCTTGTTCAGTACTATCTCCGTCTTTCCCAGGTCTATCTTGACCAGGTCTAGCTTTGTCTTTACCAGGTCCATCTTTGTCTCGGTTTGTTGGGTCTCCGTCAATAACTGGTGCTGTCCTTCCTTCGTCGTTATCTTCATACATTTTTGGATCTCCATTATCCAGAAGTGATATCGTGAGTTTTGGTTGACTACTATACACATTTTCTTCAGAAAAAGTGCAAGTTGTTAGTCAATAAAAATATATAGCTATAACAATATGCTAGTGTTTTATACCTCTTACTGTCTTAATTCTTATAACCACTTTCTTGTCTTTGGGAATATCGAAATTGAGAATATTTTCATTTGTACCTAGATAATTCAATCGATTATGACTAGAATCGCCATGTACCGCATACCTGTAAAAGGGAAACAGAATGATTGAAAACGCGAAGCAAGCAATTCACTGTATGCATTTAGTCCTGTTTTACTTCACGTGATATCCAGTCCTACGACCTTCAGGATGAGACCACGTAATTCTATATTTTCCAGAAGGCAGCCTTTCAGATCGGATATTTTTTGGTGGGCTTGGCTCTGTAGAAATTGAACCTCATTTAGAAAATGTCAAACCTCTTGAGTTAAGTTTCAACGTAGCCTCAAGCAAATTATATTTATCACTTATTTTATGCTTGAAAAATAGGCATAATCTTAACGAATGTTTATGCGTAGTATTTTACAATGTGTGCAAGATTAGATAAATGTAGAGAAATATGTAACTACGTACTTGTTATGAATGTCTTCAATGCGGGAGAGCTTGATTCATCATTATACTCGGACACGACACTGACTAAATATTTCGTGCCAGGTTGTAGTCCTGATAATAATAAATTTCAAATTAGTGTGGTTATGACATTTTTTAATTTTTAGAAATCCTAATAACCTGATATTAAGACAAAACGCTTTTCATTTGCCAGTGGACTATAGATTGTTTTTACAACTGATGAGTTTGTATCTCTTTCATTTAGCCGTAGCGTTATTTTATATGTTAATGGAAATCTTTGCTTTTTCCATTCAATTTTTGCAGATTCAGAACTTGTGAACGACACAGGCTTCAACTTTGGCTTTTGTAACTTGGTCTGTGAAAAGGAAGAGAGTAGAGCATATTGAATACGATTTGTAGATAGTAATGAAAATATAACAGCACAGTGCCTTGAATTGTTTAGAATCTTGGAAGATTTCTCCTCGCTGATCTTTCCTACGCGAGAGCAAAGAAACTTTGTAGGTAGTGGCAGGTATCAACCATTTCAAATTCATGCGATACACCAGGGCTTTGGGATATTTTCTTCTGGGTCTTTCAGTCATGCCAGTTTGGTTTACAGATGATATCTCAATTATATAACTGCGAATGAAAAACACGTGCGATAAAATATTAACATTTCAATTGCCATTCTTATTATTCTAAAGTCATGTTACCTAATATACCAACTAATTCAATAGATTGAAAACCAGGACGAGGAACACATGCATCTAGGTCCCGTTTAAACAATAATGCTATTGTTAAAGTTGATTGAGTATTATTTCTGCACTTTTTTCTCGATATATGTCCAGGTTCGCATTTTTAAGTCAAGAATTTTATAAACTGTGTTAATCCAATATTAAAACGAAATAAATATTTTACTTAGTATTTTGAACAGAAATTGTTTTCACCGGCCGATGCTGAATAAGAAGTTATCCGTATCCGTATTTATCCTTTTAACAATAAGAAATTAGGCATGCCTGTTATTTCCAGTATCTCGTGCTCCAAAAGAGTCCCAGGACACAGTAGCTGACTGATCCGTGATTGCACTAACGTAGATCCGAGCTTCGAGCATTCCAGTTGTTGTTATCAACTTTGTTGGAGCCACAGATGTATGTGGTGATAATTGTGAACTTACTGTAGATTCTACCTTTCCGGTGTTTTCCTCTGTCCGAGCTTCCAGCATTCCAGTTGTTGTTAGCAACTTTGTTGGGGCCACAGATGTGTGTGGTGATAATTGTGAACTTACTGTGGATCCTACCTTTCCGGTGTTTGCCTCTGTCAGGTCGAATGGCACATCCGTTGTGCTTTGTGGAAGATAACTACTACTAGTTGACGGAGAAGTAGAACTGGAATCACCTGCAAATTAAGGTCAAATACTATACATGTTAATCAGCAATGTAAAAAAATATCCGAGTGAAGTGGGCAAATACTTATAAGCTGCTACGTACCACAATTAGCCTTGTTTTCTAATAATCGTAAGCCATTTGTGAATCCTCTATGCAGAACCGGATTGCGGATAATTGCACGCCATTTATTATGTGGAGAAAGACACATTTGCTTCAAGTATCCTATCAATACATTTCCTCTGGTGACTGACTTCAGAGATCGGAAACCAAGTTTTTCAATCTTCAAACAGAATAACAAAGTTTATAACTGTTACAGCCTAAGGTTTTCACACAAATTAGTTTCGATTTTGAGAGCAACAAACTCACTCACATGATTTAAGTAAAACGGTCCATCTGCTGAAACCGTATCTTGGATTATGAGAGCAATGACATCACTAAATAGTTCATCTCCTGCGATTGTTTCCAAGTTGTTGAACACAGAAAATTCATCAAGGTCTTTAGGCCAGCTGGTTATTTTCAGAAAACCTGATAATGAAAAGGGAAAATTTTCCTCCTATACTGAATTACAAGTTTGTTAATTTTAAAACGAATATATCATACCAGTGATAGTTCTAACAGCATGAAACGCTTTGGTAATTTGATCAGAAGTCATAGCAGATGTTTTCGTAAAATCATCACTAAAATAAAAGTTTTAATTTAATATGAGCAAGTTCACTAGTATATTATATACGAAAATTATTGGCACTGGTTAATAATCTAACAAAAAATTTAATGTAACTATGTGCTCATTATCAAGTAATTAAGTAGGTTCCACCAGTAGACTTACCCAATAAATACATTCGAATGAAAAATAATATTCCCTATAATCCGATTGCAGTTGTCAAAAAGGTGGACATTGTTGGAATCAACTGTTTCCTGCCCAGCAAGAGGTCCAGTTGGGTGACCGATTCCATAACAAACTACATAAATTAGACAATAATATAATTAGAACCTGCTGTTGTTGTTAGTAAAAATATAATGGATTAGAATCATACACACCACAAATGTTATTTTCACATGGGACACAAGTACCGCTTCCATTGTCTTTGCTGAACAATGGACACTGAGAAACACACTTCTCCTCGAAGGCCACCATATCACCTTTACCAAAATCGTAATAAAAGTCAAAAAGTCAAAAAGTCCAAACTGAATATATATAATTTAGTCCATTTTCAGGCATATTAGACCAAACTGCTGGTTGATAGCAAAACATGCCTGTCCCCTATGTACAAAAGTCATAAATAGTTATTCTTGAAATAGCAGGGAGGTCTTATAGGCCAATAAATGCAATAATCCCAACTGAGGTTGAGAATACTAAGTTGAATAACTCATACTTGGACATTCATCAATGCATTCGCCATTGTACTGATATTGGAAATTTGGATTAGGAATCTGCCTTGACTGGGAATCATTGATGTATCTTGGATGACAAACAACGGCCAGATCATCCTCCTCAGACATTTCGACTTCAATTTCATTAGAACCGACTTGACGACGTGCTGATATTCTTGCTTTTCGACTTAATACATGCTCTGTTGCGGAAAGTATCATATTGATATCTTTACTGTATTAGTTAGTAAATATTACAGGTAATATAAGAACCTCGAATACTCTGAAATTTGATAACTACTTTAGATCCCTCCGGAATCTCAAACGGGAGTGAATTCTTATTGGCTCCCACATTGTAGTTTTTGTCCAAAGTCGGATCTTCGACTACTGAATACCTGTAAATACAAATAGTTTATTAGATCTAGTATTATACATTCTTTAAACAAAGTTGCCACTATTAAAGTTTCAAAAGTATTTTGCGAGTTTCGAGCTCCTTCCACTTTTCCTCGGAAGATAGGTTCATACAAAAAATGAACCTATCTAATCTTTGGCACTTATGGTCGTGGAATGAGATTGCAAAGTTAGGTGGGAATTCAATTATATACTGCATCTACAATACATCATGTATCATCCAATAATTCATCCAGGCTCTAAATAATAACTCCATAATTAACGTAACGTACTCGACAATGTATCCACTTATCCGACCATCTGGGTGCATCCATCGCACTAGGTAATTCTTGGTAGGTAATTTATCAATTACAAATGAATGTGGAGGCTTTGGTCCTACAAAAACAATTGTATTACACATATATGTATCTGATATAACTAGGCAGTAATTATTTCGCATATGTAGATTTGAACTAAGTTCCTTACTAGTAATAAAAGTTCTGGATGCTGCTTCACTCTCATCTCCATCTAGTCTAGATGTTACGCTTGCTATATATTTTGTACCAGATGATAAACCTGCAAGTTACAAAGAAACTCATGATGTTCAAATTATGTATGATAATATCCAAGTTATTATTCAGCAAACGTAATAACACATTCTTATCACCTTCAACAATAATAGATCTTGAGACATTTGCATTCGGTACATCTAATTCTTTTACTTTTAGGTCCGGATTAGAATCTAGCTCTTGTTCTCTCAAAACCACATGGAAATTAGAAGAAAACTTTTGCTTCTGCCATTGCAGTCTTGCTGAGGTATCTTTAACATAAGTAACCGGCTTCAAAACTGGAGTTTGCAGTTTGGACTGTAACAAAACAAAATTTAATTTTAAGTTATTGAAAAAAGCGAAGGTTCAAATTACAATGTCTATGACTGCGTACCCGGATATCCTTCGTATCTATCAGAACTTCTTTCTTCTCTGGAGAAATTTTCCCCTTTAGATATACACGGTAGTTGGTTGCTGGTTGCAGCCATGGTAGGAGGAGATTGAATATACCTGGTGCCAGATACTTAATCTTGGTATCGCCTAGAACACCATCTTTCCGTATAATAGTCAGTTGGATTTTGTACCTAAAATAGGAAAAGTTGAATTACAGGCTGGGTATTCAATAAAAAATTATTTTGATTTAGGTAATGAATAAAGTTTTGCGATCTAATTACCAGCAATAAACTTCAATTTACCTCACAGTGCTGCCTTCTGCCACTTCATATGGATCCCAAGACATAGACACAGAATTATGAGTGACTTCATCAATGATCAAGGTAGAGCTACCGTCGATCTTAGCCTCAGTTGTCTTAGATTCTGACAGAGTGGTCACAGTAGAAGAATCGACATGCACATTCATACTGAACATTAAGTATCATTCTTACAATATTGGAAATTCAGTGGAAGATAGCAAGTTCCTTTGTTATCCAAAGCTTATGCCTATACTGCATATATATATTGCATCCCTAATTTAGTACTTGAACTAGAAAGCTACGAATCTTATTCAGTTAAATTAACAATTAGCAAGCATGGGATTTGAGAGGAGTTGGTTCAGTAACATATAGCTGATAAGGTTTTCAGTGTAGATTCAAAGTTTCATATGTAAGTTAATATTACTTTTCACGTTCTTCCTCATCATTAGGAGAGGAGTCTCCATCTTCAAAATCCGTATCATCTTCCTTCAAAGATTCTTCAATCTTTACATCATCTCCTGTTCTTCTCATTGAAACTCGCATTTCTCGACTGTACAAGTTTCCATTGCCTGAAGCTACATACCATGAAAACCGTACACTTCACATTATCTCAATTTTTGAAGCAGATTAAAGTAAAGTTTGAGTAGTGCAATATCTTATCTATATAGAGCAATGTACACGTATAAACAGTACCTTTCAGAGTCTGGAATCTTACTATAGCTCTTGATTCCTCAGGAATATCAATTACTAATAGATTATCTTCTGCATTTATATTATAATGCACATCTTTGATAGGATCTCCGGCGATGGAATATCTAAACATATTAATATTTTGATTCAAGCATATTTCTTCGATACAGTATAAGCCATACAAAATCACAGTTTTGCCAGGAATTTACTTATGTATTTGGCAAATAGACAGGCATTGTTCAACTTTTACAATAAACATCTTACATGGCCTTGTATCCATCTCTTCGTCCCTGCGGATGAGTCCACTGGACTTGGTACCTCAGCGATGGTGTTTTAGAAACTATGAAAGAATGTGGCGGCTTCGGTCCTTAAATTCAAAAAGAAAAGTCAATCAGATGAGAATCGCTAACGTCTGTGAATAATTTATATAAGAGCTTTAAACTTGTTGTGAACGCAGTTTCAGCAGGTAGACTTTCATCATTTCTAAATGTTGAAATCACTTCAGCGAGATATTTGGTACCAGGTGTCAGCCCTTTAAAAAACATTTCATTAATATTCTAGTACTGTATTCGAGAAAACTTGTTTTTACGAAAGATGGTAATTCTGTTAAAATTATTTTTTACATACCATCAATCAGAATAGATCTCTCTTCTTTGGGAGCAGATAGTAGTCTAACCGTGTTTTCAGGCATAGAATCTTCTTCATGTTCCTGGATAAATATTCTATGATTCAGTGGAAATTTCTTTTTTTTCCAATCGATTCTTGCAGATTCCTCCTTCACGTATCTGACTGGCTTCAGTGCAGGCGTTGGCAGTTTGGTCTGGAAGTAAGCGTATGCATTTATCTGTTATATCAGAAGATGATGGCATATTTATTTGAACACTTAAATTATTGCTAGGTTAATGCATATCATTGAATCTGGTGGCAAACTGAAACAAGATTTCATATTTCTTACCCTGAAAGTTATCGTGTCAATATCTACTTCCTTTACTAGTGAAGGCGACATACGGCCTTTTAGTGCAAGAGTGTAGGTAGTAGCAGGTAACAACCATGGTAGAGTAACACTTGTAGTTTTTCGCCTTGGGTACTTCACTCTTTCTTCACCGATTACACCATTTATATCAACCGTTGCGATACGAATGAAATATCTGTGTAAATGTGCCAAAATGTATTCATGTATTATACCTATCACATTTATTTTCTAGTGTTGACTTCCAATTCACCGTATTCGGTTTCCTCTCGGAATTGGATATGGATCCCATGTAAGTGTTACAGAGCTGTCAGAAAGTTTATCGATACGTAAGCTCGACCCTTGATCCGTGGCTGCTGCTAATATTGTCGGTGTTGACTGGATGATTTCTAGTTGTTTACTTTCTGATACTTCATTCAATGCATCTGGTATAAAAAAAAATATCAATATTAGTCAACTGTAATATTGCTGTGCACCTCTATATTCACAATGTCAATGATCACAGTACATAGGCATGGAATATATATGATTACTACCTCTCGAGAGTATTACACGAACTTCACCTCTAAATGTATAATCAATATCACGATCTGCATCTGGGGTAGGAGGAATATCATCGATTGCGAAATCTTCATCTAGTTCTTTCTCAGTTACACCATTCAAGTCATCTCCGTTGATATGAATGTTGCTACTACTATTATTCGCAGGTGTTAATGTATCTCGAATTTCTTCAGACGAGATTATTCCTTTGCTTTTTTCGGTTGTTAAAGAATATTCCAAATCTTGCTTCGGGTTCTCTGTTTCCCCAAATTCATTGATTTTAGCCGTTGGATACAGTGCTGACTGCTTAAGGCTTTTTAAACGTGCAAATCCCACCTCGACAGTGGGTTCACTTTCTAAGTCGCCAATACGAGTTGTCACCGAAATCCAGTAGTACTGATTGGGTTCAAAACCTAATAAAAACACTGTTAGCTGGGTACAATAATTAATGATTAATTAATTAATTGATTTATAGCCACTATTCCTATTAAGTATTAACACCTCATTCAATTTTTACCTCCAATTTCTGTACTGACATTTTTGACATCAAAGTACTGCTGTGGAGTGGAAGATGATGTAGCATAATATACTCGGTAACCATCGACCTCAGCTTCACTCGGGGCATCCCAACTTAGCATGAGAACACCGTCATCTCGGAACATTGTCGTAAGATTAACAGGTTGTGGTATTGCTGACAAAAAAATGTCAAGTAATACCTCTATAATAAACATTTCAAGAAACCAAGTCTCAGTCATTCCTACGTGTATAAAGAACATCCTTTGGTGAAACTGGATCACTTCTATGACCATTACGTATAGCAATCAAAGCTGCTCTGTACGTATTTCCTGGAATCAGACCTCGCAAGGATGCAGTATCAGCTGATGTGTTCATCTCTTTTATTACTTTCCTGTTATTTTCCTTATAATATTGCACTAAACCAAGGAAAAAAATATCATTGGAATTATGCTATAGCAAAGGTATGCACGCTGATGAATGATTATCTACGGGGTGAAATAAAATCTTACTTTGATAGGTTGTGCCTGTTTCACCGTGGCTCCAAGCAAGATCAAGTGATGTTGGTCTAGCAGCGACTAAGTGGAAATTCACTGGTCTATGAGGTTCTGGAAATGGGAATGTATTCAAATCGATTCCAATACATACAAATTAAATACAGTACGAACAATGTAGTACGAAGAATTGTAAATTTTCTTAATAACGGGGTAGGGTTATGTTCATACTTGGTGTCGGTGCCTCTTCTCCTTCATTTTCCAACTCAGTTGACACTTTTATACCATTGATGTAATGAACAGGCTTAGAAGCTGAAATAAAAGTTTTGAATTCTGTGTTTATATGAATATGAAATGTTTTTAGTGTGTATTGTCAATACGTAACATACGTATGTCAATCTCCAGTGAATCAACGATTCCGAGTTTATATCCAGTTTCCTCATATAAATCAATACGGTATCGATGATCATATGGCATTTCTGGTATAATAATTGTTGTTTTTCGTCCATCAGCTCGTAATTTACCCTTTACGTAGAATATTCAGACATAATTTTAGATTTTTAAGTACAGTTACTCCTCACTTAACGATTGTTCGTACCTATGATCAATATCACGACTGCCAACTACGATCGTTAAAGTTTTTCATTAGACTTTTTCCAATTTCGTTATTCAGATAAGTTATTCAGTTTATAAAAATAACAATATAAAACCGATATTTTGTAAATCTTTATACTGTCGTAAACTCAATCAATATCTGAAGATATTTTCCAGGTAATTGGAATAGAACATGCTGGCCATTCAGTGAGGAGTACCTGTATATCTATTACAAAGTATGTATCATCATAATTAACGATCAAAAATTCTTGAGTTACCTCTAATCCTCCTAGAGGCCATAATGGCGTTAAGGCAATGAAATAATTTATATTATCAGCGTTGACAGTGGTGGTATCTGATGGTTGACCTTCTCCCATCCATCGTTCCCACGATATCTTTAGTGAATTTTCATTAATCACTTCTGCTTGGAGTGATCGCAGTCCATTGGAAGACACAGATGTTGTTGTTTTCGGCTCTTCACAATTAAGAAATAACTTCAGTGATACTTGCATGCTTGGGTTACTGTCCATTAGCTATTATCCAATTTACCAATAATAACAACATTGGGTGAGCCAGTCTCGCTTGCTATCGTCCTCATTCCAGTTCCGTCCTCCACACTTCCAAAAAATGAAAGAGAGTCATCCCAAGTTGTTCCTATGCTACCGAGCTCAGGATGCAAGGTTGCTAATTTGAAAGAAGTCACTGGCAAATCGGTTGTTGGGATATCAGCATGAGTGGTAGTTCCATCTTCGAGCCTCTGTGTTGACACTGAAAACCAGTTCACAGCAAATATATATGTTAGTAATAATATAAGTTCCATTTTTTTATAAATTGAATGTGTTTGCTTTATTATTTTCCCGTTGGTATTGAAGTAGTAAAGTAAAGAGTGAAAGTTTCATTATATGGTAATGTTTGAAAAGAAATACATACATGTTGAAACAGTAACAGAGGCTTCACGACTGCGTCCATTTGAGTGTATCGCAGCCAACTAAAGAAACATGAAAACCATTGTTATCAAATAATAAAACATAGTCAAGTCAGTAATAAAGTGACATCAATCATGTTACTTTACCTACCTTTAGTGAATATGCAGTACTTTTGCTTAAGCCTTTCAGAACAAAATGTTTCTTAGTTGGTCCAGCAACCGTTTTATAATATCTACGTAAAATTATACGAATATAAATCAAATAATGATATGAAACAAACGAGCATAAATCGTCTATTGAATAGATTTTAGTATGGTGGTGTATCATATATTTTTAATAGTTTCAAACTTACACTGAATCAGAAGTTGTAGTAGGCTTGTACATGATATTGTAATGGAAAAGGTTCTCCAGGGAATCGTCATACACCCAGTTCAGCGATATTTCTGTTGGAGAAATAGACTTGGCTTTGATTATAACTGGTGCTGGGTATATAGCTGATTCACGATCAAGCAAATCTGAAATAATGTAACTGTCAATATTCGTAAATATATGATTTGATTAAAAAAATCCACTACATCTAAGTCTCATTTACCTTCTTGCAAAGTTTTCACAAAGAATAGTTTTGGACCTCTTAAATTGTTTTCACCAAAATTAGAATAAATTTCCATTTGATAGAGTGTATTCGGTTCCAGATTGGACAAAATTATTCTGCTTGTACCGACATCTCTATCTTGCATCCTAAGCTTATCCACAGACGGCTTCTTTTCAGTAATGCTGTACGGAGAAAAGTAGATCTTGTATCTGAAATAAGATATTAATCTGATGAGAAGAATGAACGGAGAGCATTTAACGAATTTTATAACATTCCGGATCAATGATACATTATATACACACACACTATATACGCATTATAAAATATATATATGAAGTTTATTAGGTTATTCTTACCCAATAAGAGAAGGAATAGATTTTACTTCTTCCCATGAAAAGTAAACCGTAGTTGCAGTTATGTTAAGTAGAATCACATCTCCAACAGTTTCCTGAACAGCTGGATCCACTATGAAAGTACAATTATATAATGTCGTATTCATTGGGTGAATAATATACATTTGCACTTGGATAAACAATTTTGTATTGCTATATTTTATACCAGTTAAATGATATAGAGTTATTTCGAACTTAGTAATAATCCTAGCAAATCAACACACCTTGAATTTCAGTCATCGTGTGAGTTGTTTCTCGCAACATGTCATCAAAGTTGGTTTTTGTCACACCTTTTTCTGCTTTGCCTTCCACAGTATTCTTATTTGTTCCAAATTCATCCGAAACATCAGTGGTTACAGCTCCATCTTGTCTTAGTTTCCAATTCTCATAGCTGGTCGATTCTCCACTCCATGTCACGCTGCTGCTTGAGTGAGATTTATGAGAATTTGTGAAGATATCAGTTTTAGAAGTTTCTGATTGCACATAATTGTTTATTGGAGTATCTGTGAACGGCATTTAAAAAATTGAGGAATGTTGTGAATGAATAGAAGTAATTATTTAGGGTGGAACTAAGAAAGGTACCAGCATCAACTAAGTTAATAAACTCATCATTTTCTTGAGGTTCGGTATTTAAAAATCCTTCTGAAGGTTTTGAGTCTTTCGGGCGGAATCCATCTGTCACTGAACTTGGGTAACCAATCGGTTTTACTTGCTCTACTGGATCCAAAATTGGGGTTTGCCTACAATATACTTTATGGATTAGTGTAAATACGAGAATATAGCGTATAACTGAATGACTTGTGCTTAATGCTATTTAACTTCAGTAGAAAGGACACAGCAGGAAAGTGTATGATACCTTGAATGTTCAACACCCCTTCCTTCAATCTGAATATTCGGTCTTCTCTCAAACAAATCCTGTTCGGAATAATCGTCCTGGCCCAAATCTATTGATTCCCCCGGCAGAGAAGGGTCGTCAAAATCCAACAGAGGATCATGAGAAGTTTGTTCCGGGTCAATTCCCAACAGGGGATCAACCCAAACTCCAGGAATCGCTCTGTCTATTGGAGGTTTAGAAGAGGGAATGGACGCTTTGTCTGGATGTAAATTTATTTTATCATTTTCTCTTCCCAAACTGGGAGTGGGTCTGGGTATCGGTAGATGTTCATTGATTCCATTTAGAAATGAATCCACTTCATCTTTTCCAACTGTACTGTGATCGGTAAGCTTTGTTTGTTGAGAAGGTCGAGCTTTCGTTGCAGTCATTTCCGCTTCTCTTAATTCCTTGTCCGTAGTCCATGCATAACTTTTACTGATGTCATCAATTATTGAATCGGTATCAATCACATGGGAAACTGCATTACTATTGGAAGACAATGAAACTGTAGGGATCGCAGATGATATTGGCACGGGTACAACTGTTGGTGGAACAATTGGCATTGTGTCTAAATCAACTGAAAGTGAAAGAGAAATAATTAAATGCAGGTCTTAACCAATAAATATATTTATGAATACATTATACTTACGATCTGTTTCTGGAGTCATAGTATTTTTTGTTGTGAATTCAAGCTCAATGACATCCAGCTCTTGATCGCCCACACCTTCCAACGTTACGTGATAAGTATAGCCGGGATTCAAGCGCAGGAGATCAATTCCATTTGCGCTACAATTGAATGATAAAATCACTTCTTTAACAATATACAAATCATAAAGATACAATATATTATTAGCCGTTTACTTTCCGCGAAGTGTTGTTACTTTTATTTTCTCGCCATTTGCTGCTACTTTTACACGATAGAATCTTGCATTTTCAGTGGCTGGTTTATCCCATTTCAAGCTTGCAGAACTGAACATACAGATTCAATTAGAGAAAGTTACTATAGTACTGTGATAATTTATTGCAATTACGAAACAAAAACATCAGTTTCTACCTTTGACCAACATCCACTGCTCTGAAATTGGATGCCAGCAAGAAAGGATGACGAGTCGAAGGATTTTCAGCGAGTTTAGTCACGATATCTTTCATATCCCGTATGATGTATGGAATGGAATGATATAAGGCAACGAAATTATCGAATGTATGACGTCGTTCGAATTCCCTGTCAAGATAATATATGTAAAAATTGCCTAAAGTTTATATTTTTATTATTTAAAATAGTTTTAAGAAGGAATTAAAGTAAAATAGAATAAATGTAAGAGTGCATACCGCGGTGTGGTGGGGAACAAATCTGTTCCAAGTTGGATAGCAATAGGCTCGATACCATATCTACGTATACCAGGAAGAGACGGGACGACGTGAGCCATTCTACGATTGGTATTCAAGAACAGAGCAACTTTTGGTACACCAAGTCTTTTGAAGTCAAATACAGTCTGTCAACACAAAAACAGATAAAATATTGACTGTGGCTCCAAAAAATTTGGAAACAGAAATCAGCATCGCTTACTGTTAGAATCTGTAGTAATGATTCATCCGTGTACGTTTCCGGACCGAGTCTCCTGTCTATCCCATCTATTTTCTCAAATATACTCCGACTTTTAACTCCTGTCATGTCGAATAAAACACGTGGTGGTTCTGACATCTGCACCAAGCCAATTCTGTTAATTTGTAATTGTTAGCATAGAGATGAAGTCAGAATAAGAGTTCGAGTTACTATGTAAGATTATGAAAATTACAGTCAATATCATTTCTCGAATCTTCACCATTGCCTCTGCGCTTCGATTAAATTGCCTACCTAATAGTTTCATATACCTTATTTTCTGATTGCCAAGATGCAATGCATTTACAAGTGTCGCCAAAAAATTCTGCAGCATCTCCAGTTCGCTGTTGCTTATCTCGGGCGATGCCTCAACAAGAATAGCCATATCAAGTTGAAGAGTTATTGAAGGTGTGGTTACTGTAGTTGAAATTGATTCACTTTTTAGACTTCCAGATTTGACCTGCAAAAATTGTTATTCCTAAATCACTGGAATCGGCACTATCAGTCCAACTAGTTCAATATCAACTAACATAAATTTTCAAACTATACTGAGTGCCAGGGACCAGATCTTTGAAATGAATAGCACGTTCGTTAATGACTGTACGTGAACCACGTAAACCTCCAGCTATGTCAATGATTTCGGCTACATATCGTAGTGGAACATCCTCTCCGTGGGATGGAACATATGGAACACTCTTCCAATGCAAACTGAGAGAAGTGCTTGTGACATTATAGACATACATGCTTTCGGGTGGAGCAAGAGCTGTATAAGAATATAAAGATTTAATATAATAATGAAGTAGAGCTTTTACCTCCCGTTCCTTCCCAGTCTCAGTCTCGCCGTCCTTTAGCGTTAACTTATTTCTTAAATCCCATCTCCGCCACTGGTCTCGAGTGTATGAAGATATATACATACCTGTGGTAAAATGCACTGCAGATGGCAAACTCAATTTATCACTTTCATATATAGCAGTTATTTGAGCTATGTATACAGTCCCTGGAGTCAGTCCAGTCAAGTTCATAGATGTTGTGACATTGGCTGTATTACATGAAGTCTTTATGAATCTGAACTTTCTATTGGGCTTACTGATAATGCAGGTATTTTACTCACACAGTGTTTCATTATAAACAATTTCCGTTTTATATTGCGAGTAAACCTTGAGATTGAACCCGGCAACGAAAGAAGACGCCTTGTTCCATGATATTGAGGCATTTGTTTGCCCGGCGCTAGAAACCACGACATTCCAGGGTGCTGGCAATGCTGAAATTATTGGAACGTTCAAAAAATTTGCTAAGCTCAAAAAATTACTAAGATGTGAAAGTATGGAGAAGATGAGATAAATTCTCACATGTGACTACAGTGATTGCACCAGATTCACTATCTTTCCTGTATCCTGTGGCGAATACTTCAACCTCATACTTTGTTCCAGGTCTAAGATCTCTAATTTCAGCAACTCTAAAGAAAGTTTCTTATACATAGGTAGCTCATATTATCTATACATAGTTGTTTAGCATTCATTTTGCCAACGAACTATTTGAGAATCAAATCGTTATAGTAGTTTCAATATTAGACCAATAGTAGCCGAATTCACCTACATCAGGGCATTGGCAATTCACATACATTGTCGCTCACAATTTATCCAAAACAAATAAATAAAAATTATCCCTAAAGAATTAGAGCTGTAACAACCAACGTCATTATTACCTTGCAACTTTAGTTAAAGATATTTTCCATATCCGTCCATCACCACGACACCGCACTTGATAGCCAGTTACCGAACTGACAGCACTGCTGCCTTCCCAACCAACGACAAAACTCGTGTCCCGAACACTGATAGTTCGAACGTTAGATGGAGGATCTAGCGGTGGTCCGGCTAGTGGAGAATATATCAATGATTAAGTTGGGAGGTAGATTGATTTTAGAAATATAATGCTAATAAATTTAACAAAAATTATGTTAATATAGTTTTTTGCGACTTACTGGTCCCCAGTGTAGTAAGCACCGCTTCACAGATGCGTCTTACGATAAGAGGCTGAATGTCCACTAAATCGTCAAATGAACTTATGCGGAAAAAATTTTGTGAGGCAGGATGGGATGCAATCGAACGTAGTTCACGTTCATTGATGTTAGACGTAATGCCGAGTGTTATTATATTAACACCAGAATCTTTCAGGTCCTAAATATTTAAAAATTCACAGTAAAGCTAAAACCTGTGAATCTATGATTCTATTTCCTCAGGGACTCCCGTTCTTACATTAGCAGCGTTTTCCACACTGTCATCGGATTTCCCATCTGTCATCAGTAAAAGAACTTTGACAGCGTTTTTCCTAGCGTACTGAAAACCAACTTGACGTGCGTATTCAAGAGCTAATCCCGTTCTAGTGGTTCGACCACCACCGTATCTGAAAAGTAAAGGCAAAATGTCGCTCAGGGAATGCAGAGCAACCGAAAAAAGTGAAACTATACCGCGCAGAGTATAAAATACAGTATAATTCATTACACCGGTAGAGAAGGGAGCCAATAAATTATTAAAATTCTTGTTTCGCTTCACGCTGTAAAAACAGCACGTGATTATACTAAAATTTAATGAAATGCAATAGGCGATCTTATGGCACTGTGGGTTTGAGTACTTCAGATATATCTAGTAAGAATTATCTAATTATTTTTTATTTGTTCCAACGTAGAATAGTAACGCTGATTGTACTTTAGTTCACCATGTCTTTACCGGAGGGTGCCCTCACATAACCTAGCATTTTTATTTTAGTTACCAATTCTAGATTATGAAAATGATTCTCATCCACATCATGCAATTTCAGCAATATCAAAGTACATGTCATGTTGTTTCGTTCAGCACTATTATGGAATCAAGTTTGAACTATTTATTTTGATCAAAATGCACAGTCTTTCTGTAACAAAATATTTAACTGCAACCGCTTTTCCTATTAGTAGGTATACAAAATAAACTCCTATATTAAAGATGTCCATTGAGGCCAATATGCTAATTATATCCCCTTAGGAGTCAAGATATCAAAGAAGCAGATAAGAATAGAGAACCATATGATTTTACAGCCTCTACAGAATATGAATGATGATCTATACATCCACATTTGAAGAAATGCTTATACTTACGATATAGAACCGATTCTGTCCTGGAGGCCAGCCTTTTCAGTGTAGGTCGACAGAGGGACGACGAATCTCGGAGTACGAGACGAGTACAAAAATATTCCCATCCGACCTGTATTTGTAAGAATAAGATATAGATATTTCACAGTAATATTGTGTGGTCAGCTATTTAATGTTATTCCTAAAAGCTGAGGGTTAAGGATTATGGTTAGATTTATTGGATTTAAGTCGGAATCTGTGATGAAAACGGGGTTTTCATGAATTATTGAAATTTTCAGGAAATTTCACGGAATCACTAGTCTCACGATCTTACTGTAACATATATACTGTCTATACTTATGACACTTACACAAAGACAAGCGAAAAAATGATTTTAGGATTACCTGAAGAGGATCCAATTAGAAATGCATCCGACAAAGAGTGTAAGAACTGCTTGGAACGTTGAAAATTATCTGCCTTCACGCTCCTGGTAAATTGCATTGAGAGTAAACGCAGTTTATTATATGCTTTCAATGAAATAGGGTGTAAGACGTTTTTTTTAATTTCTTTTAATACCCTTTTTAATTTGACGTTTGAAAACAGATGCTTTCATTTTTCTTGTACATAAATTTAATTCAGTATATTGCTATGCTTTCGTATAATCTGTATATACTCACATATAGAGGGGAAACATATTTTTAAATCTCATTAATTTATGAAGATTCATTTACCATCAGTGGACATCATATTGTTTGCTGATTAAGTTTGCTGATTCAGCTTAACACACCCGCATTGAATTACGATTACTGAAATGTCAGTAAAGCTTACCAAGACTCATCACCCGCAACTAATAGGTCAACTTGTACACCTGCGCATGCGGTGTCATATTCAAGTCGAACTGGAAGTGACTTTTCTTGCTTTCCCACGGCCCTAACCTGAATCACGTGATCTCGTGTTTGTAGGCCTTGGATAGTGACGTATTCAAGACCTTTCAAGCGGAAACAGAAAATAATGAATGAATGGAGAAAAGAAAAATTTCTCTACACAGAAAGCAAACATTTACCACATTAAGTCAGTAAATTCCCACGGAATGATTTTAAACCTGTTAATTGCTATATCAATATTGGTTCTGGAGGTAATATCCAGTGGCATAATTTTATTCCGTTTTTTTACATATCTACCAGTAGTTTATTTCTTTATTAATATATATCTTTACTGGTAACAGATTTTCTTCATATCCCCTTTTATAAATATAAATTAAATATCGTATAAGTTTAATACAAGAGAGGTATAAACTAAATTATTTTACTAGTTACGTTAACCTACCAACTTGCAACTTAATTTCCCTCAGTTCATCTTCATCAGCATCAGCAGGTCCATACTGCACCACATACGACGAGACCAATCCATTTGGTCTTTCCCACTTGAGAGATATGGCATCGAGACCGATCACACCCAATCTCAATCCAGTAGGTGCATCAGGAGGAACAGAATTCATATCTAGTACAAATGATAGGAATTGAATTGAATTGAACGAATTGAATACAATTGAAGTAAAGGTTTTGTAACGGGGATGTTACACTTCGCAGCAATGTACATTACGATTATATTCCCAGACTCCTATCCAGCCTTTCAGAAGTGCAAATGGTTGCCAGGCTGGGATACCCCTTCACACTCAAAATACATATATTTCAACGTTGGACAAAAATATAGCCAAGTATGATTATTGGCAAGAGAGTCATAGTCACCATCCCTTCCGGAATAAGTCAAAATACCAACTTGTTGGTATGATGGTGATTAAAACTAGCAACCTGAAGGATTAGCGAACAAGTCCCCCGATGAATAATCGTCCAATAATAAGATGATTGCACCGAACAATCAATCAAATAAACCAGTCAAGAAAATTTTCGAAACAATAATAATTCAGGGAATAGTCGGCAACCAAGCAGAAAACGAGCATTGATATTGTAGAGTGGGATTTTACAGATGAACTTGCACAAGGTTGCCTAGAATTCGCGTAGAATATCATTAGAAGCCTGTAGTCTTATGTTCTATTGTGTTATATTGGCTTGTTTTCTAAATGGGTGGTCATCTCGAAACAAAATTACAAAACATCAAGGAATCCTATAGCTGATAAGTGAATCCTAATCGCTACAAGTGCAACTGAGTTCCGCATTAACGAAAATATTGATTATTTAGCGTTACTTAAGCACCCCGGAATCTACTCCCAAATAAGGGAAGAGATAATTCTCGAAAAGCAATCTATCACGTATAAAATAAACCTTGTATTCAATTACAGAATTAATATGATTGTATATGTTTAAAAGCTCTAAGAGCACCCTAAGGTTTACCGAAACGTGCAGTAAGACTAATTCCCATCATACATGATGATAATTTAACGAAACTGGGAAGGCAAATTTTGTGAGAGTTTGTAACATAACAATACTAATGATTTCCAGCTACTATTCATTCAAGGCAGTGATGAGCAAACTTATTGTGACTATGGACCATTATATTTTTTTTTGCAATATCTGTGGACCACAAGTTCATTCAGCTGTGTAGTCAAACTTTGTCACAAGTTTTTTAACACCATGATACCGTAAACCACATAAAGACCCGAGAGGCTTGTGAGATGGCGACTTGATCCCTCCAATCGCGTATTCTACGCAGTATAAATGCCGAACCAGTTACAAATAAAGCACTTCTTAACCACTTCTTGTGAAAGTGCAATACGTTCTCAGCCCTTTCAATGGAAATGGTTTTTTATCACTGTCCAAATCAGACGATGACAACTTGTATTATGGGTCAACAACGACGACATCAACAACTATCAACATGTACACTCACTGAAATCACAATACCTAGTGCATGTTGTTAATGTCATCGTCAAAATGCATACTGACAATCAGTTAAAATTACAATATCCATAGCTCATTCACAGTTACCTTTACAAGTTATCTTTACAACGAGTTGTAGTTCATGTTTAATCTTTACACAATATCATACGTTTTAACGTCAAGTGAGTTTTGTATATGGCTTTTTATATGGAGACATAGTCCATATCGGGTAATGATAGTATTCATATGCACACGTCGCGTTCATATATCGATACATATCTGATACCTCACTAAATTGTTTTTTCGGAAAGGGTTCCTATCAACCATGGGATAATTTGAGTAACTTTATATTTATACTGCGACTCAAAGTATAAAAAGTGGCAATATGATATCGTCAGGATTCTAAATCACATGAAGATGAACTACAGCAAGCTGCCCGCAAGTTTTGTTATGGTACACCTCTGTTCTACATTATAAACAAAATCTTTTGGTGCTTACATTACCAACCATTACCACATCTAACGCCAGGATAGTGAATTCCACGAAAGTACTCTATTCTAAGAATTCTACGTCTACGTCATCTAAGTTGCTAGGTAACATATATAGGCCCCATTTCAAATAGTGCGTTAATACGATACGTTAATGTATGTAATTTGCCGACGCAATTAGTAAGAGTCAAATCATCCACTTAACATCCATAGCCATATTATACAAACGCAGGTCGATCTTATTTAAATTTATTACCATTAGGTCTAATGGTCGTCTAGCTTAAATGTTGATTACATGAACGTTGTTTATTCCTGTATCCCAAATGATTAATGACTTTAAAATAATCTCATAAATTATGAATTAATTGCAAATTGCAACTTGAAGCAAATCTAAAAAAGCTACCAATATGATGGATGTGGAAGATTAATGAAGTACCTTCCAATTTCTCTTTTATTCTTCTGTGGAGCTTCGGCCAGAGCGAACACAATTCGTCTATATTGGAAGCATAAAACACTCCAGAGGCTTCCCCAGCAATGGTTCGTAGCTCAATCTAAAATAAAATTCATATATCACTGTTACAAAGTATATATTGCAGGCAAGAAATTTTCATTGCATCTATCTAAGTGAAATGAAAGCGTGTCCAATTCTGAATTCTAGTCATTATATCCAGAAATTCAAGTCAAAGGATTGAAGGTAACTTGATACAAGTCAGTATACATTAGTGGTAATAATTTTCAGGTACACGAACTGATGAAGAATATTTTATACAGTATTTTGCTTATCGTTCGGCGATTAAGTACACTACCCGACTAAGATAAGAGATCACGTACATCCAGTCAGAAATCACTACTTTCAATGACCCAATGCTTTCCGTAAAGCATTTGACCCGTGCAACCGAAAACCACGGGTACTTGATAGCAAATGGGCGTATCCAAACTACTGATAAAATACAGCAATACGTCTTTACTTGAGGTGCGTCATGAAGTCCAACGGCTATTGCAAAAGTGTTGCTTTCCTGAAGTAGCTTTTGAGCGGGAAGAGTGATGGAATCTTGAGATGGATCATCAATTACAGCAATAAGAACTTTCGGTACATTCATTCGACTGCCGGCGAACATGGAAAAACCTCGCCGACGAACATAACTTAGTGCACGACCGGTATAAGTTTTTCCTCCGCGGTAAGGTGTTATATTCAAGGCTAAAAAACAGAGATTTATTGGTATTAACGATACATTGAAAGATAATGATTCATCCACTAACCTTTTAATACAGCCTCTTGCGTATCATAAGTTCTTAAATTAAATTCAGTTCTGGTGCGAAATCCATATTGAATTGCTCCTACTCGAACCTAGAGAAAATACAGCAGTATGTATACTTGAATAAATGCGTTATGGCTATGCTGGGCCAATAACCAATAAATATTATACATAATACACAATATGTTACAGTCATATTTAGAACTGAACTCAGGAATTACTCAGTGGAATTAGTTTCCAATGCACGAAAGCCCTAGACTGGTCATGCTACGTTGGGCCGTGACAAATCAAACAAATTATGCATATCATAAGCCAAATAACAGGTGAGTCCAAGCTTCGATCACAAAATGTTTCTTATAAAAAGGTTACTGTAATATACCATAGGACGACTATCAGGTGCAGTATTCAGTAGAACATTTTATTTGGCCTATATCAATAACTACGCTTCCATGTCGACTTGACGAACTTCAAAGAAAATTTAAATTACATCATTAAAAAAGGCAAAGGATGATTTACTCCCTGGAGACGCATTATACCACAGTTGAATCGCACGAATAAATATTGTATATATAATTTATTTTTCACATGCGCTTACGTAATGCAATAATAGGATATCAAGTCAATCGCAGGATTCTTTTTTAAGGGCGATCATGAACTTGAAAAGTCTGGCAACAATTGCGTCATACCTTTTGATATCCAATGTCAAAATGTCGAGTGAGGTTTTGAAATAGGCATTTAATTTTGTCGAAATCCTGATTGCCAACTGAGTAAGAGCCGTCCCAAAGAAAGAGGACGTCAAGCTTGACGCTGAGAATTTCTGTGTTGTGAACACAAATAAAGTGGAATGGAATAATATACTGCAGGACAAAATTTTGACCTGGACAAGTAATTGGAAAGGACTGTCTCACAACATTAGTTCACAATGAACATAAATATGACTTGACTAATGTAACTTAGCGGTCTGGTTTTCTTCTAGATACATTTTTATCGTGTCATTCGCTCGTTAGATGTTTAAATTTAAACAGTACACCATAATCGATTGGTTTCCTCTTACCTGGGACGTAGGGTTCTGGAGTGGGTTGAACAGTCGTTGTCTGAGGGAATAACGATTCTGTAATAAGGTAACATACATTATTATGACCTTCAAAAAAGGATTAACTAAATTCAATAACTATATTCGAGATGCCGATTAATCAGCCTATCATGTATTCAACATATATTCAGTACCAAGAAATATAATTAAAATATATATAGGCCTGAAAAAAGAGAAATTCTGAGACCAATCATTATACATTGCATTTTTTTAAATAAATTAAATAAAAGATTATTTGTTCGTCGACGAACCTTCCTCTAACACTATTTCTGTATCGAGAAATGAATCCGAAAAGTCGCCCGAAAGAGAATCGGAAGCTTTCGCATTTTTTATGCCCGGCTGCAAGCTACACAGCACCAAAATCAGTAAAGGTGCAACTGATAGCGACATCATTACAGACTATTGTATATCATTGCTCACACAGCACCACTAAAATTATACATAATATCTGTTTTGAGAAATTTTTCGTTTAATGGCTGCTAACTGTGTGCCTACGCATACGCTTCAAGAGGTTTTACTTATTAGTGAGCTTTCCATCTCAGTCAATCCTGTGAACACTAATTGCTTGATTCTTTGATTGATTGATTCTCTCTAACTAGTTTCCAAAGTCTTAATGTATTCTCATTATTACGTTAATTCACACTGTTTCATATCCATAACTCTTCAGAAACGACCTGCAAACAACCTCCATGTATTGGGTCCATAGAGGATTACTAACGATACGCTGCGATATACTACAAAATTGCACTAATCAGTTGGTAAATATATATGTAGCAAATATGGATGTACAAAAATGTAGCTATTTCTGAATAATTCGAAATTTGCAAATTCTATTACTGAGATTATGTTTTTCTTATATAGATTTACGGTTTTAAAATGATGTAATACATGAACCGCAATAAAAATGAAAAATCAAGGAAGTTTTTTTAGAAGTTGAAGATCTCACTACCTTGCACATCTCTAGCACCACAAGCTACAATCAGATTCTTAATCATTTTCAACCATTTTACTCTGGACTTTCACTTCTTTTGCAATTCCAAAGCCGTTAATACTTCGCCCGAAACACTTCCGAACTAGCATGTTCTAAATCACATACGCAAATGTCAATTTTAATGTTATCAGCCCTCACAGACGGTCCTTCGAAGCTGTCTTATTGGCCATTTACGCAATGAGCTAAATATAATCTCGAAACGGGCTTATATAATGACCATAACATTTTTGCAGGAAATAACAAAAAAAACATTTCTCACACTGAGTAATCAACTAATGATATTTCAGAACTGCCAATTGCAGTTTTACTCAATTTAGGAAGTAAGAACGCAGACCGCCTACTCACTATCTTTGCTTGCGATGCATTGGCAGTTAATTATATCTAACTAGCAGACAAGCGCTGCTAGACGAGAAATAATTTCCATCTCAAAAGCATTTCTTATCAAGATCGATTACACCCTAGTGGTCTAGCCTGGTAATACTTTAAGATTGGCCTGGTGCAATTACTTTGTACTTGGCGTTTGTCCAAGGGTTCTTTTAACACTTGCATATTGCTTGCCAGTAAAATATTAACTAAAATTAAATTACCACCCTCTTCACACGAAATTTGAAAAACACGAATAACAGGACGATTGCAATAAGGTACTTCCTTAAACGTCACACATTACCTCTACCAGTAACCAACATTGCCAATTTGAGGTTGAGAATAAGTTAATTTTCTTATTTTCTGAGGTACGGAATGCGTTACCATTCAAATAAGTAGGTTCTTACTGTTTTGTAAACACACATTGACAAAATAAAATACAGAAAGAAGAGTCGAGTCCACTCTAGTCGCAAACTAGCTAAAAAACGTATGAAAACTCGGCCGTTGTACCTTTAAAATGTTTAAATGTAATACGAATACCATACGATACATTTTAATATAATGCGATATGTGATGAGTACACTATAATTAGGCGAATATATTCCTGTGTTGTCAGTGATACTATATGGAATTTTATATTTAGAATTAGATATATAGGTAAGCGTTATTAAATATAATAAAATGATATCGCTGCTGTTGCCTATTCGTTTATGTATATTACTGTATTGAATATAATGTGTATTTTATGGAAAATAGCTGTATAACCTCAGTGCATAAATCGGAATTAAGAGTCAGCCGCCTGTTATATCAGTAAAGCATTATTTATGCTTGATGCATAATTTATAGCAACTGTCTTTGAAGGCAAATAAAGTGGCTTGCAGAGGATTGGAAAAATCATGTAATGTGATATTACTGTACACAGAACTGTTTGAACCTGAACCAAAACCATATTCCTCGCTTACTCCTATTTGAACTACAATCAGGAAAAATTCCGGATGTCAAGTTTTCCTGATCAAGTGCTAGTTCTTGGCATCGGTAAGGCATACGTCAGTGAGAGTTATCGGAAATATTCTTACGATACAAGTAGACTTAAGCGTCAAATTACGTACATTACTTTGCACTGAAAATATCTGAAGACATCGCATTTTTTAAGCGCGTGTTCAAAAAACTCTACGCTTTTTGCTCAGGGTAAGTGTTTAAGTAAATTACTTAGGTAAATAACTTAACTTCAACTTAAAAGAGGAACTTGTTGGGAAATATTAGGCCACGAACGACAAAAATTTGCAACGTTGTTTTATTGAACACGTATTATGACAACAACTTGTCCCTAATTACAGCTAAGAGTTTCCTTTATTGTTTTGCACGACATTGTTAACGACCTCTGTTTAAGACAATCTCGACAAGGTTATTTAAGGGTCAATTATTCCAAGGAGAAATATAACTACAGTAAAAGGGAAGGAAGAAATGATTTTAACAAAGAGTCGCTAGCGACATCTACTGGTGAATTCCTAGAACTTATAGAGTGTTAGTTGTAAAGCTTTTCCCAAACTATATTTTACTTGCCTTCCAATCAGCCTAAGTCCGAGATCAGTAAGTTATAAGCAAGAAGTAATGACCGTGAAGGAATGCAACGTACATACCTAAAACAAAGGTCTCTGTGATAGTCTTGCTTCGGTATCTACCTTTCCGAGCCTCCAACGTAATAGTATAATTGCCTCCATGGACATGCATGTTGTCTACTTTTTGTTGTAATATGCTTGAATGAAGATTCCAAGATCTTTCTCTGAAAACACACAATTTTGGAATCTGGTAACAATTATCATTATTTGCATTAGCAAAAATTAGTTCACGAATTATTCACCTTCCAAATGACGAAGTTTTCGGACATAATGTGAGATAATAAGCGTCAACTACGGCGCGGGATTCTTTCCAATGAATTACAATACTTCGATCGCGAGGGTATTGGTGAACATTTAAAGCAGTTGGTGGATCAATTTCTAAACAGAAACACGACAAGTAAATTTTTTGGTATATATCTCCAACTTGTTCAACCTTACATTCTCATTTTCTATTCATTTCCTCCATCCGTAGGTAAGTAAGTAATATATGGTACGAATAAAAAATGAAATAACACATACGCACCCGTTCTGAAAGCATCTGCTAATGTGATAGTCAATGGCATATGACCACCGCTTCGTTTGTGTACCGGCTTAACACTGACGTTGTATGCTTTGCCAGGTCGTAACCTTCGGATGGTTGCCACGGGATTTACTGTGAACATTCTTTTTGTTTTCTTTGCGGAGTTCCGTGCAAGTTTTGCGCGGTTTCCGCGGTAAACCAGAGGAGTAGCTACCACTTCATATCCTTAAAAATAGATACATAAAACGTAAGCCGAAAATCTCCGATGTAAATAAATAAACAGTATTGTAGATGAGTCGTATACATAAGAACATTACGGTATGTTCAGGATAAGGAATATTTTTCACATGTGTATCTAAGGTACGACAGGTATGGCCTGCGCCCTGAACGCGACTTCATACGGGCGCCAATGACAGTAATTTTCTGTAAGGTCAGACAAGTCCCCAGATTGTAAATTGCATGAATAAAAGCAGTACAGGTGCGATTTTCATGTAGAGCCAAAATTTGTTAAATAAAAGTTTTACGAGATTAACTTGTATTATAGTAAAGTTATATTTAAGATGGTTGTCAGATAAGTCTGGACAGTGCTAGCCATGGGCGCTTTCCAGGCACAGAAAATACAAAGACTACAGCTTCAGTGTACGCGATTTTACTTAGTTTAACAGTTGTGTGAATTATACAGTAACTTAACAATAATCGTACCGACAATGGAGATATGTACATGCAAGAACACTATACGTCAAAGCCATAGATCCCTGCGCATTATCTGATTTTGTTGCACGATAAAACGATAAACAAAGAGATCATTAATAAAGTTTGTAATCCCGATATTAACGTTATCAATAGCACACGGGGCAATGCCATAATTCTTGAAATATTGACTTGGTATTACCATGGCCTCTTGTGTGGTCTAATTTTACTCTTCAATGAATATATTATATATATAATATATTGTTGCTTGGCATTTTACAATTACAACGCCAGAGCCTTGAGTTACTACTACACACGATGAACAATTCTTCACTATAACTAAAAATACTAATTATTAAATGATAATATCATTACGCTCATATCACTCGTCATATATTTAGTATCCAATTCTGGATGAGTTACTTACTTGACTTTACTTAAGACTTGAACCTTGTTATGGACCTACTTAGGTAAATAGATTACAATACGATATTACACGTGTACTCATAATCTTTCGATGTGCGCACTCACCTCTAACAGGGGAAGGAGGTGGAGGCCACGAAACAGACAAGCTGGATGAAGTTGCGTACTTCAAACTGATCTTTTTCTTGGATTCATCTGGTAAACAGAGAGTAATATTACACGATCATATCGACTTGGCTACAGTTGACTCAAATACACCTATTATCAGGAAACATGATCATGATAGAAATCTTGCTGACGGGTATATGGTTACAAAATATCAAATATTTGACAGTACAATTAAGGGAATAGTTTTCTGGTGATAAAAAAGGGGACAAGTACCACGACAAACTATAGAATTGAACCACACACACACATACACACAATTTATATATAATTTATTTTAAGTTTGTCTGTGCGTCTGCTCATCTTCTCGTCCCAGACCCCTGGATTCAATCTCATTGTGTATAGGTTAATACATAATATAATACAGAAAATTTCCGATCCCTTCAGGACCTCCAGTCCCATGTAAAATGCACCCATTACACCTCTTGGTGGTCATGCATCAAAATCGCATCAAATCAACAATACGACTTCACTCCGTTACAGACTACCGTAAACGCAAGGACATAGCGGCGTAGCCTTTTACTCACGGCAGTGGATATTATGTATTATATTGTTCACCTATAAACATGAGCTATCTTTCATATTACCGTGAAGGTGTTCCAATAAATTCAGTTTCTAATCGACAACCAAAATAAAGGATTGTTTACCAAACATTTTGTGCATCCACAGCATTTAACCTTTACATTAGTGTTTCCAATCGGGCAGAAAATCGATGTCTGGGAAGACATATGACGTAATACGGTAGTTCATGACAGTACGACAGGAGTTTAAAGTTTTAAGTAGTAACCTTCGTTCGGATGCTTTCTCCTGTTTTCAGGGTTCCATACTTCTGATGTATATCCGGTGACTGTATTCCTGTCTGACGCATTCACGAACCCCTTTTCTATCAGCGTCGGTGCGATAATTCCATTCAAAATTATGATGAGAAGAAAAGATTTGAAGTCCAAAATTGCCTTCATTTCGCGCAGAATATATCACGTCATTCGTTTCACTTTTTCATTATCAGAGATCCTACGTCACCGAAGGGAAGAATAAATCATGGATGAGCAGAGCGGAATTTAAATGAACACAAATGAACTAAAAACAATATTTGCAGTTAATAATTGGATTTTTGAGGATAGTTAAGTACGTACCCCATGAATAAAAGGATTAACACACTGTTCTGTAGGATGCACTGTTCAAATAGAAATGATTTTAGGCAATTTTACTTTTAGACCAGTGGCGCTCAACAGGGAATCACATGGCCATGCCTAATTTATGAGGCCAAGTGAAGTAACTGTAGAGGATTGGGGAATCACATGCATATTTTATCGGGCCATAGCAAAAACAATTTGGGGAATTGAATTTTTCATATTCTTCAAATTAGTACAGGTTCCCCCTCACTTACCGATCTGGTTCCGTTCCTAGTGCCTAAACGGGGCCACCAAGATGAACTACAAGACAAAAAAGGCTATTAGGCTATCCCATTAGGCTAGCCAATTGAAATCACTGATCTAGTCTTTAAATCGTCTACAATTTGTTTTACTAGCTTTCACTTTATCTTTAAGTCAGCTTGGTAACTATCATAAGTCTCCGTGTACCTAGCAGAAAGGTTGCTGCAGTGCTTAACAAATATTTATCGCACGATCACTATACTGATATCAGCAATTGTCAGCTAAATGACTAACGCAAGATTTCTGGACCAAATCCAAAACTCATTTCGGACATCGGATCTGATAACGAACTTGACATAGACATGTTAAGCGTGCATACAATAGCGCAACATCAGTTAAATTCCCCTCAGCGATATCTGCACGGACTATATACCATGTACTAGTAATACTAGATGCTTGAAGCCAACTGGCTAAATCCACATTAAGGCAATTAATCTTAGTACTTCTTATCAGTATATGTTGACAACATGTCCCCTACCTGCTAATATCAATGCCGAAAGTTAAAATCATTTTAGATACCTGTATTTTACTAGACTTAGTTAACAACGAACTACATTCTTGAGCAACTTATTCACACATTCGAAACAGAGCAATCCTTGTTGGCAATCCATTCGTAATACGATCCAAAAGGCAATCGAGATCAAAAGGAGCTTGTAACATGACAAAACCAATGACATAACTCATTGTAAATTTTATCCCAGGATAAATAGCGACATCCACATGATTACCAGCGATAGGATAAATGCTTGTCGTTATCAACCGTATATTTCTAGAACTATGAAGGTGCTATTAGTGGTTAGCCATCAATGAAAGAAAATACATCTTACTTATAGTACCGCTCCGAAGGAGCAATAGCTCTAGGGAAAGAATGGTGTAGATTTATATGAATAAAAATATTTGCTTCCATCTGGGAAACCTAGTCTTTATGTAGTTAAGGAATATTCGTGAACCAAAAGTACTTTCACAAATTTTTCAAGATGAATTTTCCCACGATTGTATTGGGTTTATTCTTAAATTCATGAATACCAAGTTCCGGCCTTAAGTTTTGTCATGTAGACGCTATGTTTTTGCTTAAGAGTAGCCTATCACTTTGCAGATTACCACAATAGGATAATGAATGGTTAACGCAGTATAGATTTAATCCTTTCGGTGAAAGTTCAGCTTTAATTTCCTACTTAACTTAAAAGACTATTTATATCGGCGAAACCGCAATAAATAGTTTTACGAATATATAAAGTTTAAAATTGAACCTCAACAAAACTATAAAAAACAAACAATATTTACAGAACAATATTTAGCAACATATAGAGCTAAATTCTCAACTCCCAAAAATAATTTGTTAGCGCTAACACTTAGGAGGTTAAGTCATCACTTGAAAATTAAATAACACAAATTTTCCCCTCAAAGGCCATAAGCTTGATATACCCATACCTTGATATGACTTCGGCCCTAATCAACCCGCGATATCAAACCTACTCTTCAATAATGAGCCATAACAAAACAGTTAGGAAATCAAAAAGCCGCCGTGTTATGCTAGGGCAAATATCACCGATGATTTATAGACAAACATATAGCTGAGTTCAGATAAGCAACTGCGAAGCATTATTTCGACACCTATGTTACTTTTTGCTCAATGCTCATACAAATGTCCTATTGCTGCATAATATAAAGGAGGGGAAAAACGATAATATATTAATACAATAAATACTTGTTCAAAAAATACAAAGCGTTCAAATTCCTAACACTTCATATTTGGAAAGAATTTACTACAATTTCGAAAATAAATGAGAACTAATCCAATTCAAAACGAAATCGCATACTACTAAGAAGAGGTCAATAATGACCACGGTTCCGACTTCTGCAACTCAATAGATCAAGAAAACTATCTATTGAAGAAGAATATAATGTTAGGTCTCTGTCCTATAGTTTATCTTTCATCCATAAACTAAATAAAGCTCCCTGAAAATGTCCTTAGCCCTATATGGGTTGTGTTTATAATTTTACGCCGATGACGTTACCTTGTCTGCGCTTCGGTTCATACACCACTAAATTGGATTACTACCTTTCTTAAATGGACCCGTTGTACGGTGGAAAACTACGATGCAAAAGAATTTCCATATTTTCCAGATACAGTCATCATTAGCCATGCATTCAGGATTTTGGGAAATCTCACTGCGATATCAGCAAACCATCCAAAACGGAAAAAATTTATCTTGTTATCACAAAAACAGCCTTTCACCGTGAATGAAACACACCACCAGAATATCAAATGAACTTCACTCTTCTATCTCTGCCTAGGCCAACACAACAAACTCGAACTGAACTACTTCTAATTACAGGCAACGCAATCGCTACCACCTGGAATCGAGTTCCGCAAAAAAGGAAGCAAAGAGCGTCATCAAGACTCGAAATCGAAAAACTTAGGTTGAAAGAAATAATAAAACTAACGCTTGTCTAAAGTAACCACATGTTTCTGTGCATTTAAAAGAAAATAAACAAAAGTAATCACGAACCCGCTAAAGAAGTGTGTAGCCGTCAGTCATCAACAGTAATTAATTGCTATCTGACAGAACGATCAAAACAGCAAGCAGCCAATAAATACCCCGTACTAATAGACTTCAGATACAGCGATAAAATCACCGATAATAGACGAGCTTGGTATGGAAAAAATGAGGAAAACCCATAAAGATATGTGTTCTCTTCGCATCTAAACAAAATTACCAGCTGTTTTCCATATCAAAAACTACGTCATACAACTTGTAGGTTACGGCGATTACCCTGACACCCGAAACTATTTTGAATGCAGAAAATAAACTTGAACAGCTTAACTCGAATTTAAACCGATAACATCTACAACGAGGGCGGCAGACACTGAGGTGCGGTTACTTCAACAAGTGTTATTTTTGTCTCAAAAATTAGGATAGTTAACGGGGGTTCTCTGATCTTCACTCCGTAAGGCATTTAGTCTAATCCTTGCTTTTTACCGATAATATATAAACCCCTCAGAAAGCGTGAATTTTACTTTCGAATAGCGAGTTTATTATGCCTCTTCCATAATACAGTAAAATGCATTTGTATGACTTTAATCTGATTCGACCCGGCACCAAGTAGACTAGGCGTAGAGTGCAGCAAGTAAAAATTTATCAAGGATAAAGAAAGCGATACCCTGGAATCATAGCAGGGGTACCTAACCTTATTCATACCGTTAACCCCTTGGCAACTATTAGAAGGAAAATTTACACCCAACCGTTCAATCATGTTCATGTTTCCTCTCTGTACCTTGCCATGAAGTTTTTTAACGAATTTCTCTGAATTAGAGCCACATTGGCAACACATGGCAATTAAGATCGCTAACTCCAAAATGGTGGAAAAAACGAATTATTATAATATTTTACAAAATAGGCCAACTTTATTATTATATTATTAATAATATGCCATGGTTAATTACAAACCAACGCCTAACCGTCTGGCTAAGTATATAATATTCTGACAGTGCATACAATATTATACAGAGTTTACTGCTGATATGTGTCAGCACTAAAGAGAACTACAGTATAACACTAGGTTTTAACTATCCTCCATATTACATTTAGAAAAGGCAAAATCCTTATGCTCTTAAATTAATAACGCTCGGTCACCCCCATGTTCATTCCATTATATAACATTGATAGGCATGTCTGATTTGAAGCAGCTGAAGTGGTATAAACCATGAAGGTTAGCTGTCATCAGCAACGAAGGAAGGAGGGCATGAGTGATTTTACTAATCGAGGATTACATTCTGCGTGCAGTAAAATTTTGATACTTAGAGATTTTTGCTTGACATCGAACTAAGTTTCATAGACGATGTTATCAGATGCTGATAGGCGTGTCTGTGCAAATCTAACTTTCAACAAAACGGATATACTGTAATCGACTACAAAGCAAAAATGTGGAATAGTGTAAACTGAACTATAACGAAAGCGGCGTCCCGTGATGAATATATTACAATGTGAAGTGAAATACAGGGGCCCGTGTGACAAAACAGCTAATGCGATTAAATTGGAACAATTCATGAGGGGGATGGGTACTACAACTGCTTTGATAATAAAATGTTGGATATTTTGGCAATAAAAAAGGTGTCACCCTAACGAATTTGACTTTCTTAAACTTAGCAATATTATTGAAAAATTAAGGTAATATATTATTTATATTCTATTATACTTTAGGGATGCTGTTGCCTATGGTCTATGGTTTGCCACAATACATCTCTTATCCAAAATCGTTTATAAGTTAATATAAGACTTTGCATACTATCTAGTTACCAAAAAAAAATAGTGTACTCCGAAATTCTTTAGATCATTTTGTTGGGATATACGAGAGAGTGAAACGGTAATTACCACTACAAACACGCCGACACTTTCAGTATGATATTTTAAAAAATATTAGAGGTGCAAGTGACATACGATTATATGGGAAAATTTTCACCGGAAAACGTTAATTTGATACAGCAGTGCTCTCTTACAACTAATACAAATTCTGAAATAAGGATATATGAAGTTGGAGTACCGAAATGGATAAGTTTTGAATTCTTGATATAAAAACCATGATCTGTCACGAAGAGGCTTTGTGCAAGAAGCAATTTGTCAGTCCCTCAAAGGAAAAAGGGTACTACAAGAGCGAACTGGTCATAAGGGAACTTTGACAATACACAGTGGGCAGGGCCGATTTGATAAAATTGGGTCGCTTGGCTGGATAAAAAAAATCTAGGAAAAATGTCACGAAAGAATTCTTCCTGGTGAAAGCTATAGCTGTAATTCACTTGTTGGCGCCGACCGAGTACGCGAATAATCCCAGGTCGGTTTTAACACTCTACTTAAAATACTTAAAATACACATACGGCGCAATTCAATTTCCATAAACTGCATTTCAAGTCGTTTTTTTATCGTGAAACATTCCACTGACTTATTAAACTCAACAATTCAGATTTTCCGGAATAAATACCACTGAGCCACTAGAAAACCACTAATCTCGCCTTGAACAAACTCTATAGCTGATAATCTTGGTATTAACCTGCTGTTTAACGAGCCAATTGGATTACGTCACTTGTTCAAATAAACCTTTTTCTCTTGTCTTTGACCTAGATCCAAATTCAAGTTGGGTGTAACGGAAACGGAATATAGAATTATTCAACCAAGCTATTTGACGAAGCAATCTACGAGAGTTGTTACACCAACTTCCCCAAATTCTCCTCCAAATGGACATGCAATTTTATCAAACGCCTGGTTCAGTTATGTGGGCGATCTTGTACGGGACGAATCTGTCTACACTCTACAGCAACTATGTCATCACACTTCTATAAGCTAAATGTAGCAAGTCATAATACCGGGGACAAACCGCAATAACGGAGATACAGTCGGAATTCGGTAACCTAATCAGGATGTTGACATTGCGTATTTTCACTGAGGCATATTCTTCACTGTTAAATGAACCGTTTTGTAATTGTAAAAATTAGTAATGAAATCGTAATAATTTGGTTAAAATGGTGAGATTCTTCCAAAAACCTAACAATACAGAAATAATAGTAATTATTTCTTCACATCCGTTTATCAATATTGTAATACTACTAGAGGAATCAGTTTACATGACAATAATGTAATGAATAGCCTTTAAGTGATTTTACTGACATTCAATCTAACAATTTTCAATTTCCCACATACTGAAAATAAAAATGTACGTCAGCCAGTCAATTATTAAGCGGATTAATTTAACGGACTCACAAAGCAGAAAAAGACAAGTGGTTGTGGGCAAATTCTTATCATGATGGATATCTTCTTTCACATTGTTCATGTGGAACGTTTACTAACTCCAATAAGCTTACATATAAATATTACAACGAACGTTCCCAACGATCGTCAGTAAATTATACAGAAAATACGAAATAACGATTCCGTGATGAAACCGCAGTGCACGTTTACAGGAAATGACTAAAATAAATGAACCGAATCTACCTGAAGGTAACTTTACCACTTAAGCGTCGTTCTTGATTTGTTTACTTATACTTTTGGAGTTGGGTAAAAGATTAGGCTGATTGTAACTACAATTATAACTTTATTTACGATTTAAATTCAATTTATTCGGCTTGCAGTGTATCTGCGCCATGACAAATATGGAACAAGTCCTAGGAGCTACTTGCATGGGATAGGGAACATAGGATAGTGGTGTTCTAGTTCGTTAATTTTTTTAACAATAATATGTGTCACTACATGAAAATTACATTCACCCCTTCCATGTTTTCACTGGTGAAATTAATCTAAAACGGGTTCAATAATAAAATTCTGGAAATATGAAAGTCATCAATGTTCTGTACTAAATTAAACTTAATATAAAGCTGAGGCTGAACTGCGACTATAATAAAATACAACTATTGTAGCGACACAGTGAGGACAAATGTACCGTTTTAAATTGTGACAGCGTTTGACGAAAATCAGCTGCCGAATAGCGAGACCGCAATCAGTATTTGACGCACAGTCATCATGGTGGTCGAGTAACAACTTGTGAATCGAATCGATCAATAGATTAAGTTAAACTGTGATCTTGACAACTCAAAGCAAAACAGAAAGCACATAGCTGCCTAAATACGACTTCAAAATGAGTCTTCTATGTTAAGATTTAGAAGATAGCGACATCTAGTTAGAAGGTCAATTAGGTCACACGACTGCAACTGCCCTCTACCACCCAGCAATATCAGGGAACATATTTAAATATATGGAATTATGTACATCAAAGTATAAGTATATTGAATCGTCTGTTGATATTTTTATACCTATACAGTACAAACACATTCTTTGTCTGTGACTATTATAAATAGTCCATAAATGTAGTTACATTTTTCTGTTATTACTGCATTATTATATTTCTGAATTACGAACAGACTCAAGAACGTAATTCGTTCGTAATTCCGGGATTTCTTGTATTGTATAAATATGTACCGAGCACAGATGTGATTCCTCTACATGATTTGAACAATGTTCTTGTTGAATTAGCTGGAATTACTAGAGCATGCATTTTACAAATTATTTCTTTGTTACTTCCAATAACGCGCTTCGAACGGCACTGTGCTTTCGCAGCAGTTCTCTAGCGTACGTTAACGAGCATCCCAAGCTGGCTAAGATAATCGCTACGGGCACGATCTAAAAACACGGCGCAAATATTTCCAGAGTGGCTTAAAAAAAAAGATAAAAATAACACGTCACCTTATCTTTTGATTTGACGGAATAGTGGTCGGCGGGTAGTTTATTGTAAACGTCTTGCGGAAGCTCGTCAACGTCATAGATTGATTTCAGGAGACATTGTTTGGCTTTTTCATAACTGATATTGCCGCAGATTATCTAGGAGTAGAGTAAAATTGAAATTTCTGGTTGTATGAAAAGAGGTTGGAAAAAACAACTGCTCAAAATTCATAGTCGTTTTCATTGAATTTCACTATAAACGTAGAAAGTAAGAACATCTACCTCTACGATTTCGATGGCTCTGTGATATAGCTTGCTGTTGCTCACTTTGACATCACACATATAATTTTTCCACACCTTTAGTGACAAGAAAGAATATTACGAAAGAATATTACTTCTATATGCACACCTGTGAGTGCATTATACCTTTCCCAGCAACACATGTCCTCCTGTTGAAGTAGCGTTCAACATCCATTTCAGACAGCAACTGTTAAGAGATTCGTTATACGCGTTCTGACACTTTATAGACCACGTTTTGACAACCGTACAGTCGTGTTTTAGAATGGTAACTCGGAATATTTGGTCAAAATATACGGCCTGCGAAAAAACACACACCTTTTTTAACATAAAACAGGAATGATTTTAATAGACACAATGTAACAGTATACCAATGTCTTCTCATCCAGCTTAGTGGAATCATCAATATTTTCCATTAGAACAGCAGTTATACTTCTGGATGATCCACTTTCAGATAAATTGTCACAATTCCTCATATTTTTCAAGCATTCACCTAATCCTAGTTAAAATTCAACCATAAGTGTAAATTTACTAACGTAATATATTCATCAGGTTATCAGTTTTATTTTTTATATCGAGTTTAACTGTAATTTTCATTTAACTGCAATACCTTCACGTAGCAAATGTATAATTGGATCATTCGAAGACTGAATGAAAACAATGATGCTGTCCTGAATAGAAGATGAATCTTTCACTTGATACATGCGAATAAAGTCCTCAATGGAAAGCTGTAGTAGTTCATTCTTGAAAAAAAAAATAACTGTGATAAGGAATGTAATTCATCATGCTGCAAATCAGCTCATACCTTTTTCCCAAAATCTTCAATCCCAAGAAACTGATATCCGTTCGGAATGAATCCACGAACATCATTCACGCCTATATTAGGAATGCAATCCGGGATTAGCTATTTCAAATCTATATCCGTTAAAACGACGTTTCGAGGAAAAATAATAGCAGCTAGCTTAAGCGTGATAGTTTGTTGGCTTACCTTGTATTCAAAGTTTAAATGTTATAATTACAATACAATATATAATACAAAATCCCGTCAATAAAAACTTCATGTAACGGATACTAACTTGCACCATACGTTGGAGGGCATTCAGTGGAATCTATCAGTCCCAGCACTCCGGTCCAGTCCGATGCAAGGTATCGTATGCAACCAGAGTTTCGAAGCGCTACAGCCGCATTCTTTATCAATTGCGCCATTACGGTTGAGGCTCCCGATCCATAAAAATTCCTAATACATATTAGTGCAGTAAATATATTTTTCGATTATCCAAGCAAAAGCGCAATAAATTAGCTATCACGGGAGTTTGAACCTGCAGACGTAACGATATCCTTTGAATAACTCCAACATTTCCCGCTTTGTTATTGAAGGAGAGCTCTTAGAAGTGGCGCCGTTTATAGACGTGAAGAACAAGACTTCCAGTATGATCTTTGTCGCGCTTCCTCCTTTCATCCTGGAGGAACCAGTTATGGATTCTCCCTGCAGAGTAATAGTGCAATAATACACTTCTATATATAGATATACTAAAACGGAACAGTACTAATACTTACGCCTAGTATTGGGTTAATCACGTAAGCTTTGCCTTCACGAGAGAGTCGATCTATATCCAAAGCCACTGAAAATTACAGATTAACAAAAACAAAAATTCATGATGTGGATGGAAGACTGACACAGTAGAGGCAATCCTCTTCTGGTACTAAACAAGAGGGGTAGGGTTGGCGCTGTAAATCTATATCTCATTTAATATCCAATCAGGTTTTCAAAGTAGGATTTTTATCAACCTAATGCATTCTGCATTATTAAATGTCGTACATCATTTTCAGAACGATTTATAGTCAAGCACAATTCCGTTTTACACTACGGAAGGGGTCTCCAAACTACGGCCCGTGAACCATACCTAAAGATTGTATCTAGACCAATCCAATATATATATATATATATATATATATAAATAATTAAATTATATAATTTTCTAAACAAAGAAAGATGAACTAATTGAAATGGTCGATTGAGATTTTGTTGTTTGTAGAACCTTTGCCTCTCTATTCTCCCAGGTGTCCCAAGATGGACGATAATGCAAATGGTTTATTTTCAATCAAAACAATACCCTACCCCCCCTTAATCAACGGAAATACTACACCAA